>BLJB01000068.1:0-155277 GCA_013423325.1 Usnea hakonensis
ACACATTCAATATTATCAATAAAACCACCACTTTATGAATCCATTCATATTAGTCCTTGACAACGATCCTACAGTCGTTAAGTCTAATTTTATAAAGTCTAGGGCGGTTATTAGCAATTACCTCCCTATACTCGCTATATCCTTTGTCGGTCTTATTAGTAGCTAAGATCCTTTCGAATATTCCTTCTTCAACGGATATATAGCATATATCCACCCGGTCCGGGGTAAGAATAATTTACCGTTATTATTTAATTCTATCATCATCCTCCCCTAAGGGTAACGTTCCGGGTATACGGGTAAGAGCATCTACTTTCTCATTACGCTTACCAGCTCGGAAAATAACCTAGAAGTTAAACTCCAAAAGTATATCTAAGTACCGGGCTTATTGGCGACTAAGTTCCTTACTATCCATAAAAGTCCTTAGGGCTTAGTAGTTAGTAAAGATTTAGATCGGGAGGTCCGTGAATTCCAGTTCCTAGCACCAGTATTCTAGGTACCAAACGATTACCAGCAGCTCTTTATTATAGATATAATAATTATATTCGGCGGGGATCATACTCTTACTATAATACGTAACGGGGTAGAGAGTCCCTTCGTCATCGTATTAGGAGAGTACCCCACCGTTAACGTAGTCAGACGAATCTGTTTCTACGATCACTTATTTCTTAGGGTCGAAGTACTTAAGGATAGGGGCCGAAGTCACCGCGGTTTTAAGGGATTCGAATGCTTTAGCATAGTCTTTAGTCCATAAGAATAGGTTACCTTTACGAGCGAGAGCCGCTAAAGGCTTAGCGATTTTAGAGAAGCCCTTAATAAATCACCGGTAAAAGTTAATAAACCCCAGGAAGCCTTATACTTCCTTAAGGTTCGTTAGCTTTTCCTAGTTAACCACGGCTTCGATCTTCTTAGGATCCATTTCCAGGCCGTCGCCGGAGACTATAACTCCGAGGAATACCGTTTTAGGGATATCGAATTCGCACTTCTTAATATCTACCTATAGGCCGGCATCCCGAAGTTTTACGAGGATCTTGGCGACGTGGACTCGATATTCCTTCCTAGTCTTACTATAAATCAAGATATCGTCTAGGTACGCCTGGCAGAAGTCGTTAATATAGTCAAATAGTATATCATTAATATATTATTAGAAGGAACTGGGGCCGTTACTAAGACCAAACGGGAGGACTTTATACTTGTAGGACCCTAAGGTAGTAATAAAGGTCGTCAAATCTTCACTATCGGGGTATATTCGAAGTTTATTAAAGGCGGAGATAATATCGAGTTTAGTCAGATATTTATAGCCTTAGATCTTTCCAATTACCTCCTCTATTAGGGGTAGAGGGTAACGAGTCTTCTTAGTAAGCGCGTTAAGCTTTCGGTAATCAATATAAAACCGAAGGTCACCGTTAGCCTTAAGAGTAAAGAGGATAGGAGAGTAATATAGAGCTTAACTAGGGGTAATAAACCCCTTGGACAAGTTTTCGGTCAGGTACTCTTTCACTTTTTGGAGCTTGTATAGTAATATATAGTAAGCACGGGTTTTAGGTAGTACCGCGTCCGTAGTTAGTTCAATCTTATAATCGTATAAGCGGTAAGGAGGTAATTTATTAGCCTACGCGCGATCGAACATATCCGCGTAATCCGAATACTCTTAGGGGAGCTTAGCCTAAATGTCCTCCTTTATAGCGTCACTTTCGGTAGCGTTAATATATAGTTCCTCTATTCTATACCGGGCTTCAAATACTAACTCCCGATCAATATCTTTCATCGACATAGTAAAGGTCTTCGTATCGGACTCGCGGCTAAGGATTCCAAAGGGGGCGGCCCCTACGGCGAAGATCGAGAAGGACTTGTCGGCCCCCGTGGGCTGGAGACGAGGCAGGATCCTAGATTTCTAAGGGGGAAGAAGCGTCTGCTAGGTGGTCGGGAGGGTCTTTTATCCCAGCTTGGATAGTGGTTCGACGATTACTTATGCATTCCGTTAAGAGAGTGGCGGAATTAGCTGGTAGATCATAGATAGGCTTTTTTACGGGGGTGGTAGGTTTCTTTAGTTTAGAATTAGGGGTTTTAAAGGGTTGGGAGGACCCCTCGGATTCGTAAGTAGAGCGAGCCATGTGACCGAGTTTTAGTTGTATTAGAAAAAATAAGTGTTGAGGGAGTCATACCAAGTAACTCGGCTTTATAGTTAGAGGGGTAGTCAACCAATAACCGAACTAGTCAACTAATGACTAGGTTTCCAGGGTACCGTATGGTTTAGGCCCGCTGGGAGTATTCCGTATGGCTTAGGAATACCGGGGTAAGTACCAAACTTAATAGGCTTGTTCTTTTTCGGCTCGAGCCTATCTCGAGTCCGGTAACGTTATTGCGTTCGCTTACCGATCGAACGATATAGTGATATTACTACTATCGTATAGTTACCGGAGATTTAATATAATATTAGGACCGGTACTAAGATATCAAGTAGGTATAGTAATAAGATATTAAATCTAAAGAGAGAATATCTAAGTACAGAAGTTCCCTTTAAATAGTGAGAGGTAAGGGCACGCTAGGCCCTAGCTCCGCTAGGGACTGGTGTTTGAAAGACTCAACACTGGTAGTGTTGAGAGCTTCTAACACTAGGTCCGATTCGTGCCCTAATATTTATAATATTTTATTCTCTAACTCTTTATCTTTACTATTAGAAACTATACTCTAAATAAATAAGCTAATATTTATAGAATTTTTAATAAATTATATCTCTAACTAGTAAGCTCTATAAGGACTAATTAATATTTCTACTCGAAGTTATAGATATAGAGAAGTCTAAAAGGGGGTAGAAAAATAGTTAGAAATATTTATAAATAGTTATTAAACTTATTTAAATATAATATTTATTTTATTATTATTAAGATCTAGGATTAATTAGTCTTTATATAAAATAATTAATTCTAAAATATACTTAATAGCTTATAAAGCTTAGCTTAATTAGAGATAGCTTTAAATATTACGCTAAAACTTATTATTATCTTAATAATAATAATACTATAAGGCTTTCTCTTTTTAGATATAGATTCGCCCTTTAATCTAAGAGGACCCGCGCGAGGTATATCTAGATTTAGTAGTTATTACGTAATATATTTAGGGATAATAAAAATATAGTAGAAATTTTAGAGAAATTTTAGAGAAATATTAAAATAGGAATTTAATTAGCTAATATAAAGAAATTTAGAAATAATCGCCTTCTAATCTATAAAGAGGTATAGTTAATAATAAGCGCGTAATTTTATTATTATTAGATTAAGTATTTAAATAGCTATTATAATTAAGGCTCTATTTAGGGAAAAATCTATTAGAGTCGATTTTTATAGTAAAAGATAGAGCTCGTACTTAGATTAAAGAATAAATATTCTAGGGGTACTTATTAATTTAAGCTAGAGATAGATAGCTCTACCCTTTTTAGAATCTAGTTTAAGCTAGAGATAACTAGCTCTATCTTTTTTAGAATCTAGTTTAAGTTAGAGATAAATAGCTCTAATCTTACTTTCTTTTTTAGGATCTAGAGAAGTTATTTTAATAGATCTAGATAATCTTCTATAATCTAAAGCCTACCCTTTATCTACTAATTCTTACTAGAGAATAATATTTATTTATTAGAGCTAATATCTATTATTTTTACTTTATATTTATTAAGTATATAAATTATATACTATAGAGTACTCGAGTACGATTTTATAAATTTCTTTATATTAAAAGTAAATTTTGCTATATTATTATTTATAAATTATATTAGTAATAAATTTTAGTTTCTCTTATAATTATTTCCCCGCGCTCTCTATATATTTTCTACTACTCTTCTATTATATTTACCTTCTACTCTAAACCTCTCTTTACTCTCTATCTATCTACTAGTCTCTAGTCGTTATATATATTAAAATAATATTAAGATATTTTTAGGTTCTTTATAGATATATTTTAATCGCTAATAGATCGCTAATATATTTATATATAATTTTAGATAGAAAGCTCCTCTTTTCGCGATCTTCCCTAATAATAATTTATTTTCTAGACGCTAGATTCGAACTCGATTTAAATATTTATTAACTAATAGTAAAATAATATAAAATACGGGCTCGGCTACTAGCTTTCTAATATTCTAAGTTTACGCCTTACTAAATTAGATAGCTTATTTTCGATATAATTAAATATTCTATAAAAGAGGAGAACTACTACTATATAAAAGCGTACTAAAAGATATTTAATAATATATCTATTTAAAAGTATAATATAATTAAAGGGATAAAAGTAAGCTTTAAAAATAATATTATTATAATCTTATTATAATTCTATTAATTAATTTATAAGCTCTAGAGCTATATATAAGAAGTTCTTATTAGCTAGCTAATATTAAAGTATATAATTTTAAAGAAAGGCCTTTATAAAATCTTTACTACTCTCTATTCTTTAAAAAATATTAAAGATATTTTCGCCTTCTTTTTCTTAAGGTATAAAAGTACTTATAAGAAAAATAGTCTAGTATATTAATAAATTAAAAATATAATCTTTTTTTTTTTAGATAAATATTACTAATAGCTTTATAATTATAGATTACTATATAAATCTTACTAGTATAATAAAGCTATACCTTAATAATAAGTATAGCGAAGAATTTAATAAAGCTATATTAATATAATTTTATAATAGGGTTAGAAAGGTCTTCGTTAAAGCTAAGAATAATAAAGAAGATAAAAAGCTTATTATAAATAAAGATTATAATAATATTTTAATATCTATATTTTAAGCTAAAAAAGAGAAATATAAATATAAGTTAACTAAAGTAATAAAGTTATATAAGCTATTTAGTAAATTTATAAAGTCTATTAATATATCTTTAAATAATACTACTAAGTAAAGCTTAATAGATCTTATTAGCTAAAAAATAGAAAAAAAGGGAAGGTTAATAAAATATATTTATAATACTTTATTTACTTAATATTAAGCGTAGCGCTAGCTAGTATAATACCCCTAGATTCTATTACTTTTAATATTAATAAGAATAATTAAAATATACTATTATATTATTAGATATATAGAGCTATAGCTATCTAATATATATATTAAGCTATATTAGAAGAGCTTATTCCTATATTTAAGTTAAATAATAATCTAATTATCTAGCTTATCTAGAATATCTTCTCTCTATTTAAATATTTACTATTACTCTAATTTAAAGTTTATTTAGATTATATAAATATTTATTTAGATAGTATAAATCCTTCTTTTAAGAGATAGATACGGATAATAAAGCTTTATTTAAATACTTACTATTACTTTAATTTATAGTTAATTTAAATAATATAAATCCCCTTTTAAGGGGTAGATATAGATAATAAAACTCCTAATTAAGCTACCACTTTATAAAGTATCTCAAGTTCTTCGAGTACTATATTAGAATACTTACTAGAATACTTATACTAGAAATATACCCCTCGAGGAATAGTTATTAGAAGATATATTAGCTCGAGAGTATATATTATAGAGATAAATATTTATATTATTTATTTCTTACTTAAAGTATATAAAGATTTAAATTAAAATCTAATTTATTAGAGCTCTAGTCTCTATATAAAGTTATATACTTATTATTTTATACTTTATCTTTAGGGTCGCTATCTAGAATAGCTAGTATACTTTTTATTCTATAGTTTACTTCCCCTACTCTATATTAGGAGCTTTTTAGACTAATTATAATCTTACTTTTTTAAGATATTATATCTTTAATAGCTCTTCTTTAAGATAGTTTACTAGAGTATTATAAATATACTTTACTTAATAAACTACTATTTAATTAAGAATATAAGTAGAAAGATATAACTCTTATAGAAAAGGCTATCTAAATAGAGAGTTATAAAGATTATTTTTAAATTTAAAAATCTTATAATATTAATCTTATATCGAAAGATTATAACTATAAATAGTATATTTTTTACTATATTATATTTAAAAAAATAGCTTATATTATGAAAACAATGTACGTATTATGTATTATACAGTAATAATACTGCTAGGCTAGTACTGGGAGACTCATGCGGAAAGGACTTCGCAAGGATTTGCGCCAACCCCCTAGCGCCCTTAAAGTAGGTATCGTCTATCGTTGATAAACTTATTTGGAATAAGCGAAATGACGTCGTCACATAAGATCTATCGAAATATACTTTACAACATGTTTCAAAACCAAAATTGACAGACCCGATTCTCAATTTGAAATGCAATTTCTATGATCAAGGGAGGATGATACTCGTGGATATTGGATCTGCTTACAATAATGTACCTTGGCTTTCAAACCTTATCATCGTGGTGCTTCACCTCGGATGATGCAGAGTATCATTTCTGAAGGTCTACACTCTCCGTGGGATGCTGTCGACATCAGCTACCGAGGTACAAGATCTGCGATGCAGCATATTTAGTCGCAGCGCCAGGGGCCTATTAGGCTATTAGCGACCCGTACTCTAATTAAAACCTCGGAGCAATATCGTTGCATCTGGGGGCCGTTTCCATATTTAGGTACGGGAGGCCGTGCATAATGTGATATGAATATGACAATTGACAAGTCAACAGTACGAACTCTAGCATCTTCTCCACAGATACAACATACCAGCGGCAGGACATCAGAGACTTATGCTCTAGTATGACGGACTTTGTTATCCAATCCTTGTCTAGCATATCTTGCGGGTGACCGGTGAAACTACCCCATCATCGCAGTCCCACAGTTCTTACCTCTTTTGTTGCATTCCATGTGCTTATGGCTCTGCCGTCGACGTCCTCCCGCCGAGATCGTCATACGATGCTTGCTTCGTGGCATCATGAAAAGCTCAATAATCTGTGCTGGTAGCAAACTCTTCGTGGTGGCGTCTCGTCCATCACAGTGACCAAGTCATTGCCTCCTGCAATTACATCCGGCCGGGTGACGATGCGCTCCAGTCCCAAGGGCCATTTGTCGCTTCCTGGTATTCTTCTGACGTGATGCGTTCCTGACATGGACCAGTTTAGGAATTGTATAAAGAGTTGCTCGAGTCCCTCCCAAAGGACAGGAGCCATTGGTCTTGCACAACAATTCATCACTCTCCTACATCAAACCATCCACTCTTCACCTTTCAACAGAGAAACCAAATTCTGGAGCCGTATCCGCTAAGAATCATTCCCCAACAACTAGTCCGCAACCCGCCCCTCGCACCATCAAAATGTACTATCCATCACTGGCCCACACCGTCATCTTCGCATTGTTCGCAGGCACCCACCTTGTATCCGGCAACCCAGTACCACAAGACGTACCTGCAGCGGTGGGATCATTAGTCGGTGTCGCTGGCGCTGTGGCGGCACCGGCCGCGGGGGACTTATCAAGCTGCACCGAACTGGAATCAAGTATGCCTTCCTATCACTACGCTTTCTTTCTTTCTTTCTTTCTTTTGCTCTTTCTTTCGCTCTCTCTCGCGCTGCTTTCTACTATGAAGCGATTACCTCCCATCCTGTTTCCAGTCGATGGACCTACCTTTATCAATAGTACATCAATAACACGCCACGTATAGAATGTAAGACCAACCATGGAGATTATGCCGAGTATTGTGTCGAATACTGCAACCAATGCGACGCATCAGACGAGGTGGACTGCGATGCGGGTATCGCAGGTGCTGTTGATTGTGTTGAAGTTGGAGGTACAAGGTGCTATTGAGAGGTTTTACTGCGTTGGGTGAATGGAGGTCAGCTTTGAGTATGGTTGTGAGCAGTTCGATTTTCGCTGTTATGAGATATGACCGTGCTTGTGACTGGTGTGATTTGATCGTCGCTCGGCAGAAATAGGTTGCGTTGCTGAGATCAATTGCTTCATCTGCCTAAGCTTTCCACTTGAATATTTCTCTATGCTTAAATTGTGGATTGATTATGCCAGCGTCAATATGAAAAGCAAATTTCGATTACCCTCAAGCAGAAAAGACAAATAAACCATTCCACCATTGGATCAGCGCCATTAGGAATCGAACCTAATACAGCTTAAATGCCTCCGGCCACACAAGCCGTCTCACAACCATCCGCCAGGTTCCAGGCCCATTATACGCTCTTACATGTATCTTTGACCTTTAATCGAGAACGTAGGCATTTGAATTGGCAGGAATGTGATCCTCGCTTTATGCTAAGGAACTGAGAAAATTTGAAAGTCTGGCTAGATCGCATGTTGTGAAAGCTTGTGGAGCCCTGGGGGAATGTCGGTTCCTTCCGTGTCGAGTGTCGAATCGCCCGCGGGAAAGTGGTCATTGTTCTGCATGGATTCGAGGCTGCGGCAGATGAACATTGAGGAAATGAGGGAGAGCGAAAGAGAAGACGCTGGGCGGGAAGGTAAGTTGAATGTCATATCCTGCACACAATGAATAGCAGTGCGACGGGGAGGCGAGGACTGGAAGGATGCTATCTGTACTAGGTAAATTTCCTGGACATGTTGAGGTTGGAATCAGAGACTTGAACAATGACAATCTTTCTCAAAACCTCTTGAATCGGTACGGGGGAAAAAGTCAAAGGTTCAACAGAAGGCTTCAAGACGTCCACAATTCTTCTGGGCGTGTATGAATTGTCTTAGCAAAGAACGTGTGCCACCGCTGCTGCGGTGAATTATGGGTAAAGGTATTGAACTTATAAGTATGAACTATCAGGCACAGCTTCCTTAGATTGATAATAATTTACTGTGCTGCTCAAGGTCAAGTGTGTAGTACAGTACGAGTATATAGGTACCTTCAAAAACCCGAGGGATCCCTCGACCATCGGCAAATTTTAACGGGTATTCTAGGCCCGACTTGGCACTGCGGGGAAAAGATCGCATGAGGGTCCAACAACAAACCTGCTTGGCTGGGTCGAGACTTCAACCAAGCAGCAACATGTATGGAGACCACGCCTTCAAGCTTGTGAGTTCTCGCTCACTGTGAGTTCAATCATGGGGAAGGGTATTGAAGACATTCACGGCAGATCCAACACGCCAAAAGAACACAGGCTTTAGCTCATTTACCCCACTATCAAACGGAACTCGTCCGAGAAACCACACGCGAAGTACGTGATCTCGACAAAGACGTCTCCAACATCCTTGCTCCCTTCGAGGGCTCCTTCAACCCCTCCTCAGAACCGGCCACCGCCTGTTCCGTCCTTGTCAATCATCTCTGTATGCGCCGTAACAAGCGCTGCCTCCTCGCCTACCATCGGGTCCGATCCGAAAAACTCGAGGAGATGTACTGGAGTGGCAAAGATGTTCTGGACCAAGAGCAACAAGCCGGCCGCCAGGGTAATGGGGAGGGATCGGGCATAGCTTCTGAGGCAGGACTTCAGAGCTCGCTTAGTCCAGAGGAGGAGGAATATGTGCGGCAATACGAGGACATGCTGGCAGGATACAAGGGTCAATGGACGGACATTGATCTGACAGGGAGCTTGGAGCCCCCACGAGATTTATTCATCGACGTGAGGGTACTGAAGGATGCTGGGGAAATTCAGACGGAGTATGGGTATGCTTGTAGTCCCTGTAGTCTCCCATGTCGGGAGTGGAGGTACTAACGCACCCACATTAGGGCTATCACATTGACGAAGAATAGCCAGTTCTATGTGAGGCAGGGGGATGTGGAACGATTGATCGCTCAGGGATATTTGCAAAAGTTAAGTTGAAGGTTCCACGGCCTGGCTTGGTTTCTATATTACAAAATGGAAGGGTCCATCGGCATGTCTTCGGGGCTACAGCGCCAAGGTGATACTTCGAATCCTTATGGTGCAGATCAGTATCTGGCATCCAATGAGAAAGTCCCGTTGATGTGTCCAAAACGATAGCTTTTACTCCGCACCGTTCGACCGCCGTTGCCAACTCGCCATTAAAGGATATCAGCTAGGCTAGGCTCTAGCAAGTGCGCGAGTATACTCCACGTCACTAGCGAGTAGCGACGCCCATTTTGATTCTTGCATGATGCATGAGAGGCGGGATTTTATCTCCGCGAGGAGAATTGGAGAGCATTCGTTTTTGAAAATTGCCATCCGAGGGATGGATTTTCGGAAAGGTCTTTCCCACTTGTAATGCGGGGGTGGAAAAGAAAAGAAAAGATGGGACTTGTGACATCATACTTCAAAATGAATAGGCATATGAAACGTAGTCTGTTTTTCCGTCCCAATAAATCTTACTCGGTACAATCCCCGATCATGCAAGTGCAAGGGCAAGATGACAGCTGCCCCTCGTGCACACCTGTATGACATTGTCGGTATTCTCTGCTGCCTAAGGGTAAGGTACGCATAGGTGCTCTGGAGGCATGTCTGTCGATTCTTTCCAGTGGCATCTCAAATATTTCTGGGTTTTGTAAGTGGGGCTGAGGTAAATCGAGATTTTATAGTGGGGTGACTACCATACCTAAGGTACTGTAAGTCTGTACTAGGTAAGCAAATTCAAAGGCAAAAACTCTAAAATGACAGGGACCGGACCGCAAAAATCAGTAGATGGGGATCCCTGCTCACAATGGAAAACAGCAAAGGCAGTGATGCTGTGCTCTTCATCTTCTCCCTTACCTTTTCTCTCTTTGATCTTCTTCATACCCTGTCAATCATTGTGCTTGGCCCTTCTGTTGGCTCGTCCAATTATTCTCTCTTTAGCCTTGCATCTGCACGTATGCCGCCTTATATCTTTGAACCCTGTTTGGAGCCAAAAGACTTGGGAACGTGGGGCCGTCGTAGAACCCTTGGACAAGTTCAAAAATGCCCGGGAGTCAATCGGGTGGAAGTGGCTCGAACAGAAGTATATCGAAAGTGGCTCGAATCCGTGGACAAGAGCCTATGCTCTCCAGTGCGGACGGTAGTGACCATGGAGGCACCGATGAATATGAGGATCGTGCCAGTGGCTTCTTCCGCCAACGAAACGAATTCTCCTCCTCGAGGATGTCCTTTTCCTCTTCAATGAACCAGAAAACACCTGCCAGATCATACTTTCAGCACTCATTTCAAGACTCCCCTTGTGAGATCCAACTCGCTCTTACCAAAGTACAGGGTACTAAATGTCGATAGCCTCATTCAGTGTCACCAAGGATGCCGCTCAAGAGGTACGAGAGGATACAGCAGAATTAGCGTCATGGGCTCTGTCCGACATTGCATCAAGCCGCAGCGAACAGTCCCCCTCACGACATCATACCTCATCTACCACGCAGCAACATTCTTGCTTAAGCAGTCAATTGAACCAACATGATATGAGCCGTCATGAGTCGAATACTTCTCCTCGTCCAAAGATGATTCAGGAGGTCTCCGAGCCCACATCTCCTCAAAGCTCGTACTCGTCACAGAAACCGCAATGCCAATCAGCTTTGACCGATTTGTTCAGGAATTCTCCATCGGCGGAAGGAGACAGCTACGGCACAGACGAAGATGAGTTACTCGCTACCGCGGGCGTACATGCGGTCACCGTTAGGGAGGGGATCATCTCACAACCGAGTGAGCGCACCACACTACTGAATAAGAGAACAGCTTATGGTTCAATCAAAGATCTCGAGGGTCAGCAAGTAACAACATCCGAGCCAAGAAATCGAATAAGGGCTATCCTGAAACGATCTAAAGAACAGGCTGCTCGCATCATTAGGGTTGCCTCTAATTCCAAGTCCTGGGATCGGCAGCAACTATGGGAGTATGGGGTTCGCCAACCAGCTAGCTTTATGCCTCCTGTGATACTTGGACTTTTACTTAATGTTCTTGATGCTCTGTCCTACGGTAAGCCTCACTATTTGAGTATTACGGTCACAGCAAGTGGTTGATTTCGATTCGAACAGGCATGATCTTATTCCCTCTTGGCAATGCTACTTTTACAGGTCTCGGACCTGAGGGAATATCCATGTTTTATGTCAGCTGCATTGTTTCGCAATTGACATATTCTCTCGGCGGTAGCATCTTCAAAGGAGGGATAGGCTCCGAAATGGTAGGCCTCATTCAGACTTGAGAGAACGCAGTGCTAACAGGCTCAAAGATCGAAGTCGTCCCTTTCTTTCATAGAATGGCATTCACCATCCTTTCAAGAGTGGGCGAGGGAGAAGATAAAAAGGCTGCCGTGCTCGCCACTACAATTGCTGCTTATGCGATAAGCTCGCTTGTCACAGGAGCGGTCTTCTACATCATGGGATTATGCAAGATTGGGTCCCTAATCGGCTTTTTCCCTCGACACATTCTGATCGGATGCATTGGTGGCGTAGGATGGTTCCTGGTGGCGACAGGATTGGAGGTTTCTGCGAGGCTTGACGGCAACTTGGAATACAACATAGAGACTTTACGAAAGCTCCTCCAGTCTGACACCGTGGCTCTTTGGATTCTACCTCTAATATTGGCTATTATGCTCCAGACTGCGAAACGATGGGTGAAGCATCCTTTGACAGATGCTACTTTCTTCTTTTCCATCGTTGCAGTCTTCTATTATTACGTTGCCGCCATCGAAGAACTCAACCTACCCGAGCTCCGGAACAAAGGATGGGTTTTTGCAGCTCCAGACGCTGGAAAACCATTCTATTCTTTTTACGAACTCTACAATTGGAGACTAACGGATTGGAGGGCCATCTTATCCACGGTACCTGCAATGCTTGCGTTGACTTTTTTCGGAGTCCTCCATGTTCCCATCAACGTTCCAGCTCTAGGTTTGTCGAGTGGAGTGGATAACGTGGACGTTGACCGTGAGCTCCGAGCGCATGGCATATCGAACGCTTTGTCAGGACTCTGCGGGAGTATTCAGGTAATTCATGCCTGATTGCGTAGCTGAAGCACCTCGCTAAAAAAAGAACAGAATTATCTCGTATATACGAATTCGGTGCTATTTATGAGAAGTGGAGGGGACAGTCGGATTGCTGGTGTGATGTTGGCCGCGGCGACTTTTGGTATACTCGTCATCGGACCTGTCATTATCGGCTTTATTCCAATAATGGTCGTTGGCGCACTCATCTTCTTTCTGGGACTGGATCTTTTGAAGGAAGCCCTGGTAGACACATGGGGTAAAGTGCACCGCCTTGAGTATTTCACAGTTCGTTGTCTTCCGCTCCACTTCGCTGAATCTCTCGAGCTTACAAGCCATAGATCCTCATCATTGTCGTTACTATGGGAGCTTATGATTTCGTTGTTGGTATCCTTGTGGGCATCATCTTGGCCTGTGTCAGCTTTGTCCTACAAACATCCCAAATCTCGGCCATTCGTGGGAAGCTCCATGGAGGTGTGGCAAATTCGACAGTCCGGAGACACCCAACTCAGCAACGATTCTTGCTTGAAGCTGGCAAACAAGTCCATGTTATGAAGCTTGCAGGCTATTTGTTCTTCGGCACCATTGTGGGTGTTGAGAAGCAAATTCGGGAACTGCTACGGGAGGAGTCTTTTCGACAACAGCCAATCCGCTTTCTTGTACTTGACTTGTACAATGTGGACGGTGTCGATTTCTCGGCAGGAGAAGCCTTTAAGCGAACTAACAGGCTACTCGCTCTGCAGGGAGTTCAACTGGTCATGTGCGGTCTCGAAATGGATAGCGATGTTGGTAAGAGCCTCCGCAATGTGGGACTCTTTGACAACGAGGACGGGGTTTATTATACCAAGAGTCTCAATTCGGCGCTCGAATACTGCGAGAATGAACTGTTAAAGGCATTCTATCATCAGCGAGATCTCGAGGCAGACACAGAGTCGACTCCTGCTTTCATGGGTAAGTATGCTCTAGAATTGCTTGATGCCATCTCTAACAGCCCACAGAAGTCCCACAGGCAGAGCAGGCGAGCCTGCCATATTCTGAGATGATGCTCAACTCTCCACGCATGCATCACCTTCGCCAGGTAGCCACAGCCACTCTCAACGAAGAGAGCCCGGCATCCCCTCAAAGATGGGAGGACTATCACCAACCGCTACAGCTCATCCTGCAAACATTTTCGACCGTCTCAGACAAGCCTGAAGATTTCTGGTATAAGACAGCGTCCTTTTTCGTCCGCAAAGACTATGCCGCTGGGTCCGTGCTCTACCAGCCCGGTGATCGCGCTGATGGCTTTTACCTGTTGGAAAGTGGCATGCTCAAAGCGAAGTACGATCTTCCCCAAGGCAATTACTCGGAGCTCATCGTCGCTGGCACGACTTGTGGAGAGCTTCCCTTCTTCTCAGCTACGGAAAGGACATCGACGACCTTGGCAGAGAGAAACTGCGTGACGTGGATGCTCGATGATAGCCAATGGAGCAAGATGCAGGATCAGCACGCGGATGTCTCGCAGGAATTGCTGAAGATAACCCTCAAACTTACGAGGGAGAGAATGAACGCCATTACCAAGTAAGCGCCGAAAACCCAATTTGATAAGCGTTTTGCTCACTCTTTTCAGGTATATGTTACTCACGAGTGGATGAGATATCTGTTATGATAGCGCCTGCAACAGGCGTATGTAAATGAGGGTTTTAAGTGGGGTCATACATCAGTCAGGGTCTATCTTCTGCATAGCGCTAGGAGGTTGGGGACAGGGAAGTGGCCTTGGTGTGTGGGCGTTTTCAATTCACGGCTTGTCACCTGGCACGTCCGGGTAAGGCAGGAAGAAGAGGCTATACCTAAAGGCGGAAGTGTGTCTGAGCGACGGTGTTAGTTGATATGTTTGTTGATTCTTGTGGATCATTTGGTTCCATGACGATATTCCAGTGATGTGCACACACCCTATGCACATCAGTCTACAAAGGGTGGATGTAGATAGATAAGGATATCTCGTATGTTCGTATCTATTGGTTATTGGAATCGAGATTTCCAAGCGTGCGCAAGCGGACTGAGACTCGAGAGAGCGGATGTTACGAATCACGTCCTCATACCCTGCTCATTATTGCACGAGTAAGTGCATTCACAAGGTATGTACGGAGTAGGGGGCCACATGCTCCCGTCTTAAAGTACTTACTAAGATGCACTGTGACGAAGCGCTTAATGCAAGTCAGCGAGGGTGTGGTCATGCGACCAACTCCCCTTTCTCTCCGCTCCACCAAGACGGAAGGTTCGACTACTCGTATCTTTGGAAGTCGGGACAGTGGACAGTGAAAAGATAACCAGCCATCCTTTCTCGAGAAGAATGGAATATGATTGAATTCATACTCTTTTTATATTTTGATATGCAATCATCCCCAAAGTTGACATGCTCGCAAATAGGTAAACATTGCAACTTAGCGCTCGATTCTTTGCTTCGGATTGTCGGATCAGCTAGGCGTTAGCGGGACTAGTTAACCGATATTACCACAATAATAATAGGTCCTTGACCTAATAAACCGTTATTTGGCAAGCAATTTTAGCGCCTTCGCGTCTCTAACGAGAAAAAAAAAGGGCAAGCCAAAGAAGTTTCGAGACAAGCCCCCTTCATTTTGCATACGCCTCAATCCTCGACTTGAACCTCTTCTATCTTCCTTCAGCTCATCATCCACTCTCCATCAGTTCTGCTTCTTCTCTTCACTCCCTATCCACCGTCTAACGGTCATAGAGATCCCTATTTCACTCTACCAGATACCTAATACCGTCACGGAGACTCTCCACAAGAGCTACACCTTTTGTTAATAAATTGTCAAACGCACATACTCTCATCCCCATCTTCCTCTTCTAAACTTGACACCTTTCACATCATACAATAACATTAGAGCAACTATGTCTGCAGCTCTTGAGCAACACTTGCCCGGGCAGGAGCCCATCGCTGCCACTGCTTCTCAAGCAACTAGCGACCCCATTCGAGATCAAAACACCTCCGACTTGTCCCCCGAGTCCCGACCAGAACTGGGAATGAATGGAGCCACTGACAATATCACGGCCGCTGCTCCTACTGCCCCAAATGTCAGCAACGTCACCAAAGAGGAGAAGGTTGCAAAAGGGGAGGTCATGATTGAGTCTCATCCAATCAACGAGGGCGTTTTGAACTACAAAGGTCCTGGTCTCAAGTAAGCTCTATCCGCTTTCTTCAAATTTGAATATATGTCTAACATGGCTTCTACCCTCGCTCAGGGGTCTCATATTCTCAAAGAAATACTTCTGGCTCAGCGATGAACCCTTGGAACATAGTCATCTCTCGGGATATTTCAGCAACGAGAAATCAAAGGACATCGCGCATCCCACCGCTGCGCATGCCAGCCAAACGGGCAAAGGTCTTCTTTTCTATGCGAAACGCGCCGAGGACAAGGGTCATCCCCAGGGCATTTTCAACCTGGTCAGTTTCCTATCCCCTCGACCAAATATCAGCCAACTGACCCGGTCTGTACACTGTAGGCCGATGTGACCGACGTGGCAAAGGGCAGTTTCAACGACTTTAGCTTCAGTCTCAATGGTCACAAGCATAGTTTCCAAGCCACCAACAAGTCAGAGAAAGATGCCTGGATGGTAACAATCGAGACAAAGGCAGCTGAAGCCAAGACTGAACGTGAAGGCATTGTTGGCAGCTCTGGCTATAAGAGCCAGCTTGAGAAATACGGTATGTTGACTCATAACTGTCTCTTGTACACTGCGCATGTTGATATATGTTGCAGGTGCTGGTGCGGCTGCCTCCACCGTTACTCCTCGGTCACGATCTCGAGGCATGATGGCCGGCAAATCCCGCGAACGTAAGACTAAAGACACACCAACCCACACCACTCCCGAGGCAGCCGCCGCTGCTTTTGATACGGCTCCTGAGAAAACAACCGGCACCACCACCAGCCACGCTCCCAACGCCGTTGCTGACACGAGTAATGGTGTCCCCTCTGGCACGACTGCAGGCGTCGGTACCGGTGCGAACACAGACGAACATGTTGGTGAGGTCGCCGCTGGTGGGGCTGCCGTTGGTGCTGTTACAGGCGCAGCCACGGCGCGAAATGGCTCTGCTTCCGAGGAGGAGAAATCCAAGGCGGCAAAAAAGAGCCGCTCTCAATCTCGCAACAACAAACGCTCCAGCATATTTGGAGGTCTCCTAGGCAAGAAAGAGGAGAAGAATCTAGAGAAAGAGGAGAAGAAGGAAGAAAAGGCCGATGTGAAGGAGCTCAAGAAGGAGGAGAAAGCCGAGAAAAAAGAAGACAAAGCTATTCGAAAGGAGGATAAAGCTGTCGCGAAGGAAATCAAGCATGAGGATAAGGCCGAGAAAAAGGTCGAGAAGCAGGAGTTGAAAGAGGAGGCCAAAGTACAAGGTGTCCCTAAAACTGGCGACTTTGATGCCGCTGCTATTGGTCAGTGCCTCGTAATCTTTCACTTCCCCTATACCCAGTCTAATTTCTCACAGCATCCCGCGTTATTGGGGAGCCTACCATTCCTGCTGGAGAATCTATAACTGGTGTGGATGCCTCCGGTGTGGCACCCGTCACCGGTGCAGAACCTACCCTTGCCGAGACCACTAGGGAGACTGCGCCAAAGCCAAATAAGAGGAACTCGATCTTCGGTAGTATCTTTGGCAAAAAGGACGCTGTAACCCCGACTTCGACGGAGGCCACATCAGCTGCTCCGGTGAAGGACGAGCAATCCACCATGTCTTCCACCGCACCACAGCTGGAAGCCCCCGTGACCTCACCCACCGCCGAGACCACGGTGACTACCACAGATACCCCTGCCACAGCCGCTGAAACGACTACACCAGCGCCTGTTGCCTCTCCTTTGTCTCCTACAGACAAGCGTCGCACCTCGTTCTTCGGTAACCTTGGGACAAAAAAGGAGCGGAGGACTGGTGGAACATCTGACAATGAGTTGACCGATGGTGAGGGCAAGAAGCAGTCGTCCGGTGGATTTGGTGGTCTCCTTCGAAAAGCCAGCCGTGCTCAAAAGGGATCCACCCCGTCAACCACCAAGGAGGCCGCCAACGTCCCGCTCCCCACGGAAACGCCGGCTGAGGCGACTACCGACGGTGAGAACCTCGTCGAGAAGCCCGCAATGACCAATGGCGAGACCGAAAACGTGGCCTCAACCCACGAGCAGACTCCAGTGTCAGCTGCTGCTTAGAAGTGCTTGTGCCTATGAGAGAAGGAGAAACATGGTCAATACCCCTGGACATCAGCGATTTCCGTTGTATTTCATTTTCACTCTTTTGCGTGTTGAGTTCTGTATCCTCACCATCCATACACCTGGTCGGCGAGAGTCCTCTCCCCGTCGTGTGTGTGTGTGTAAGTGTGTGGAGAGGGGAGAGGGGGGGGGGCAGAGTACTAGACTGGCAGCTTTGTCTTTCTTTTTTTCCTTTTCGCGTTGCCCTTCAGTTCGTTCAAATACCCAACTCCTTTTGCCCCTTTTAGTACCGATACCCCGCGGCAGCTTGTTCTCTTATTGGAGACGAGTGCCGCTCGGCCGTTAGGGCAGCCATGAATCGTTTTCGATGGTGGTGCAGATAGCATGTAATACTTAATAGAATGAATGGTCCTGGTTTTGCTCTGTTGCTGTCTGATTGACTGACTATCACTTTACGTGTTTATTCTGGCGCCGAGATCCTCGCACCGAGATGTTAAATACCTGATCTAGTTGGGATGAGAGCTCCGCCAACCATCTTTGGCAAGCGGGCATGTATGAATGACTATCAATTTTGTTCTTGGATCCGTCAGTAGCACAGATATCTGAACCAGCTTCCTGGAAAGCACGATTCATTGCGAACTAAGTATGCTTCATCGAATGTCTATAGTAGTAGTCATCATTCAAAAGAGAGACAATCTTTTTTTTTATTTTAGTTTTGTATCTGTCTGTAACGGTGCGTCGAGCACAAAGCCAAGATAAAAGGACGACATTCATAGCCACGAGTACAATCCGTCACCAGTAGGGATCAGGAGACATCAGAACCGGCCGTTGCAAAATACACACATACTCTCTCTGCGTCACATCGTAGAGACTCGCAATCGCGTACGTGAATGAATGGGAGTACATAAATAAAGAAACCGCTTTCCCTCTCTGTCCTAATATTCCTCGACCGACAGCGTCATCACTCCTTGTCCCCCCTGAGCTCATGCTGCCGATCTCTTAATCGTGATATCTCTCAACCCCAATACACCTTTTTTTTTTTCTTGAATCACAAGCGAGAGCGTATACACACTTCCTTTTCCTCGGCAGCAATCATTCCACATGTCCCATGCTGATGGCGATGTTCTTCCAGTGCTCGACCTCTGCCTCCAACTCCGTCACTTGGTTGACTAACTGCTCCGTTCGCTCGATCCGTTTCTCACGGGATTTCCGTGCCGCCATGGTGTTCCGTGCTCGCTTTACCGCGACGGTGTCGTTGAGGTCCTCGACGGTGATGGCCGGTAGAGGCTTGTCCCTTCGCTTTGGAGCGACGCCAGAGGTGAAGGAGTGGCGGCCTTGATGAGAGGATCGGGATGATGACAGACCGGGCGAGGAGCCGTTGCGAGACATTACAGGAGCGGTATGGGTGGGTGGAGGACTGGCATCCGCGAAATGAGAGACAGGACCGGTGCTGGGCTGCTCTTCAATTGGTTCGAACAGGGATGGCCACTTGTCCGGATCGTCAGTGAAGGAGTCCTCGGCGAAGAGTGGTGAAGTCTCAGTGCTGGCCATGTACGGAGAGTCGAAGGCGGAGGTGCCAGGAGTCGTTAGATCGGTATAAGCACCTGAAGGAGGCGCAGACATGGTCTCGACCATAAGGTCTTTGGGTGACACGGTCTGTAGATTTGGCGTCTGCGTCGGCGCCGGCTCGTTGATTGGCTCAAAGTGGGTCCCAAAGCCCAGGGACTCACCGAAGAGAGGATCGCTAGGCTCCGGCATCGAGATAAAATCGTTGTGGTTGAAGTCAAACATGGTGTCTGGGGCGTCTGGAAGAATCACGATTAGCTCGGGCTTAAACTAGAAGAGCCTCCCGGAAAAGTACCTTCAAAATCGTGGGAGAGAGGCATGGTAGACATTTTTTGCTGATGAATTTTTTCTATGCTATTCGAGAAAAGGGGAACTGGAGGCCGAGTTCGAGGAGACTGCTGGTGCAGGCCAGTCGTCGACGAAGGGGCCGAGTTTGCGTAAAAGCGCTGTTGTTGACCGGTAGGACTGTTCAATTGCTGGATAGACGGAGACGAAGATAGAGACCTGGTGCCTTGGATGATGCCGCTCACTCTTAAGTTCTGGATAGACGATGCAGAAGGTAAAAATTGCTGAGTTGAGTTGCGTCGACGGTGAAGTTGTAGTTGACCGTTGTAGGTCTGGCGCAGGTGTTGGTTAAGGGCTGTACGAGACGTCGCCGGACCGAAGTCGGTGCTCCTGCGAGTCGTCGAGGTTGCGGGGGTGGGTGCCGTCGAGGGGAAGAGGACGAAGTCCGAGTCGGGGTCTGAGAATGTGATTGTATTGGTTGCTGGCTGGGGAGGCCGCGGTGATTGGGGTTGAGTAAGCCATTTCTGTGGAGTATCCGTGACGAAAGACGGGTAGTCGTGGAGAGGAATGGTTGCTGTGAAGCGAGAACCTTTGCGAATGCGAGTAGCAGACGGTTGATTCAGATATTCCTGGGAAGGAAGATCTGAGGAATTGAATGGAGTGGAGTTGGTAGTTTGTATTGTTTGTAAAGTTGCTATCTTGTCTTTGTGGAAGAGAAGATAGAAAGGGTTATATGTATGGGTGTGATTACAAGGCAGCCATTACAAAATGGATGTCTTGTAAACGGTGATATGTTGTCAGATGTGGATGAGGTGAGAGTGTAAGAGAAGAAGAAAGAAAGAGATCAGGCAGACGTGGGAATGTCCAGGCATTTAAGGATACAGAGGATAGGATATTAATTCGGATTTAAACCGAGCCCCAACTGCACAAGCGCCGTAATTTTTGTAAAGTAAACCAAAGTAATACTTTAGGGTGAAAATAATGTGTGGGCGCTAAGAGATATGACTCACACTTATAAATTATAATCTCATTTCCTCGTCTTCCACGCTACTGCCATTTGGGTCAGGAATGAAGAATAAGTAAGTAAGTAAGTACAGCGAACGGAGGAATAGACGAAAGGAAAACGGGAGAGTGGATCCGGTTGGAAGGCCGGACACGAGCGAAGAGGTTCATAATTCTGTATCTTGATTGGTTCGTTCCATGCTGCACGAGGCACAACTGAGTCCTGACAAGGCTTTCTGTCTGTCTGACAAATCCACCCTAAGTATTATTATTATTTATTTCCTTTATCATTATTACATCCCTCATCTAAAGTACTTTACTCTCCACCAAGCGATTCCAAAAGCCACATAAGGCCACATAATGTCACTTCTGCCTTGTATCACAGTAATCATGTTTTCCTTTACTCGCATTTATAGGGACTTGATGTGGAGTAAGTAAGTAGTTAAAGCCAATCATAAAACATGTATCCCCCGGCCTCTCCGTATCCGTGGGGACTGGGGAGGATAAGATAGCCGTGTAATGTAACGCTGTATACAGTACCTTGGCCAATCAAATAAAGGTATAAATGCTTTTCGATCAATAATCACAACAACCCTCCTGGTGTCCCGTGGTGCTGTCTCCTGTCAACTTCTTTCCAGTACTCGAGTACGAATTGACTTTCTTTTGCCAAGTCTGTCTGACTCATAGTTGCACAGCATCTAACCCTTTCTTTTTAATTACCACCGCTTTCAACGCAATAACTTGATGCGCTTTAAATCTAACTTCACACCGCATTTGCTGCTCCCCCTCTCCTCCCCCACTATCCTCTATCTTAATGCGCTTACCTTACCTTATCTAATGTAGTTGCTCATCAAAGTAATCGAATATACTCACTTAAATGCCTCACCACAATTGGGCGCATTCCCGGCCCATCGCCCTGTCATCAGATCATATCTCATCATTATTCAAAACCGTGGGCATGCAAATTTGAGCCAGATGACCGTTTCATGTATACGAAAAGAGAGCCCAGACGACACAGTCAATGACAATGTTTGTGAAGCCGTCAATGGTACTGCTTCCCATAGCCACCGCAAGTCTTAAAAATATTGCTGTCCAGCGTCGCGTACAGAATCTTCTCGTGCTGGAACGCTTGGGCATATCGAATGTTCAAATCGCTGCTACACCCAAGGCAAGGAGGTACAAATAAATAGAAAGATGACATCTCATGACGGAGAGTAGATTCATTTTTTTGCAAAATCCCGAATCGATATTGTAGCATCTGAGCTATCGCAGGAAATCACGTAGTCAGGAGCTACTATCAAAGGACGAACCTTGACGCTGTTGAAAGCTATAGCTGGTCAACTGTGGCTGTCATATAAGCATTTATGAGACTGCTCATGATCACGACAAGTTGCGAGAATTTGATGATAATCCCCTGACATTACATACAGGAAATGCTGTACTGATGTTGCCATGCAATCGCTTTGACAGGACGTGTCCGCATATATTTGACGAACGAGCCGTCAGCAAGCATTGCAGTCCGACCGTTTTCCTATCCAAGTTTAGCGCACTTTCAGAACAATCGGTTTCAACAGCTGGTCTATGGCAGCCAACCAAGAATCCAGCTCAAGCATCACACTCTCGCTTTTTTCAAGGCTCTGAATTGGCATTGGAAGGTCAGCAATGGGATCCGGGTTGAGCCAGGGAGAACCGATGCCAGAAGCAGATCGGAGGCGAGAATGCAGAGGTTGGCTTTGGAAGACACTGATCTTCATGTCTTTGGCACGACGAACTTGACTCGTAGCTCAAGAATAAGACAAAGCTCAAATGCATGAAAATGGAACATTTACAGTTGAGACTTAATTTCAATAGAACGTAGCGTAAATGGTGGGGTTCCAAAGGCTGGAACGATCTCTAGATCACGCTTACCAATTTCGAATATTGTACTCAAAGGATCGACCAAAAAGCTTTCGAAGAAGTCTTCACTTTCTTGATTCTTGAGTAGATCTTTAGCAATTAAAGCAAGGATCAATCCATCAAGAGTCTCAGTCAAGCATTGGAGTAGCACTCCCAATTCGTAGCCCGAATCTGGCGATCACTGCAAGTCAGCTTGTTGGATTTTGACACACAAGCAGACTCGCCTTGAGCTTATCTTCATTGTTTTCTTGCATGGGTTGTGCGATAAATGAGAGCCCTTCCATGGTTAGAAAATAGAATGCGTCTAAGCAGCTCACGTGTTGGCTTCCCTCAACAGCTCTGTGACAGTGACTATGCGGTAGCCTTTACGCCGAATCTCGGGAAGCACCTTTCGTAGCATCGGAGCCGTCCAAGACCTCCTATCGTGGCAGACGATTACCCCTCCAGGCCGCAACATACTCAATATATGGGTGGCATTGATACGCCAAAAAGGAATCTGCGGATCATGAGGATATATGCTACCCAGGACCAGCCGGTAGCCCAATCTGTCCAGCATCTTTCGCATCCTTTGGCTGAAAAATCCTGATCCTGGACGAAAGTATTTCGGAGGAGGCTCTGCGTCAATGGCAGCGTACGCTTCGTGGAGGCTCCCTTCCACAGAGTGAATCTGGTCGACGAGGGTGGCATCGCTGAGGGATCGCGAAGGCTCATCGCGCATCGCATGATTGCCAAGCTCATTTCCATTGCGGATCATATCTTGTAGGATTTTCTCGTTCCCTGCGATCTGCGATCCGATGACAAAAAACGTCGCTGTTGCAGCATTGGATTTCAGGATCTGCATAATCTCATTGGTGTAATCGGATGGTCCATCGTCAATTGTGAGGGCAACGACTTTTGACGATGTCGAGACACGCCAAAGAACATCCGGCCATCGCCACTGGAAGTAGCGCACCAGATATGCTGGTGGCTTGTATACCAAGTATAAGGGCGCGATCAAGATGCACATGAAAATGAAAAGGCCGAGCATGATTGCGATCCTTGAGCGTCGAGCTCTTCTACGCAACCTGGAAAGCCATCGAGGGAGAAGTGATACGAAGAACATGGAAGAAAGAGGAGTGTCTGATTCCGGCTCGAGGCCAGAGCAGATATATTATGAAATTTATGTAGCATTTTGCATGTCGAGATACCTGACAGTTGGGATGCCAAGACCATCAGCCCTAAGATAATCTAAGGTAGTACCCTCTTCTGCCTCAGGCCTTCAATCTACCTCTACTGGTATCAACGCATGTGGCTCACCTTCAGTCTCTATCTGTAGTAGGAACCCGTCACAAGAGGCTGAAACTACAGGCATTTCACAAACGTGTGACATTCGTACTTGCTGCCAATGAAAATCAAGTTGACATTTGTTCGGTCAACGAAAAGTGCATAGCGGCAATGCAGCAAGAGGAACAGCCACTCAGCCAGAAAAGGCGGCTTGAACACCATTGGAGGTCAAAATGGAACAATGGATGAAGCTAAAACGGTCCCTGCACCGTTGATATATATATTGTGTTTTCCTGTTCTTGAGAGCCCAACCTCCATGAAACGTCCTTTGTGAATATTCGCTCCACCCCAATTTTGTGGCACATTAGATCCTTCAATGGTATGCTCCTAAGTGCGTTAAACTCTGTAAGTCGTGTCCAGAGTTGCGGTGTCCGAAGTAGCTAACAGGCATTTCTTGATAGCCTCTTGATATTTGATCCTCTCCCTCTGCTATCACACGCACCTCCTCCAACATTACCTTCGCCATTGCCTCTCAGAAATTCTTTTCTCTTCCCAGCGACCGTGTGTCCGTGGGGGCCATCTTTGAGGCGAAGGGAGGGTTCAAAAACCTGGAGGCTGTTGAATATATATTAGTCGGGGATTTGTCTGGCGCGAAGGGCAGAGCGACGGAATCAAAGGGCATGATGGCTGAGACTGCCGCGCTAGTCGAGAACGATTCCGGAAACCTTGAGCCTGAAGTAGTAAGGATGTTAGTAGGGCTGGCAGTTGCTACTGGTGCGATTGGAGCCTTGGTTTTATTGAGCTGATTTGGTTGATTTGGTACAACTCAAGAATGGATTGGAGTATCTCTCGGGTCATCTGCCTCCAGTGGGCTGCACATCAAGGTCGTCGGTCAAGGCTCTAATGCAATACCTCTCCATTCAGATACCCTTCCTCGGGCATCTCTTGAAAGCCGTGAACGCCAATACATTGTGGTATCACACCCAGGTCCTCATCAATTCAACTATTGTACCACAGCCATATAATGACACAATCTTGATGACCTTGACTCCGACGTGCCTAATTAATCCAACGCCGATTACACAAGCAGTCCTACCTAGGCAAGACTGTCCTCGGTCTGAAGCTTTGAGCTCCGAGCTGTTTTTGGTGCTTGTAAGCGAACGTTCGATTGTTATCAGTATGCTTGCATACTTTGCATATCGCTATCTTTATTTGCTTCTCCTTGTCCAATCACGTGTCCAGTCCTCGAGATACTGTCTTCTGGACTGCTCCCGGTTGAGCTCAGCACCTTGTCTGGCCCATAAAGATGCGTTATACCGGTCAATATTTTGCAAGTTGTTGCAGGTCTGAGCCGATACGTTTGAGGCATTTGAACCGTCGCTATGCTGGGAATGCTCGCCTTGAACCTCGGACATGGATTGCCTGCGACGTCACTTAATGGTCGAGGCGACCCCTTGGGGTCAGAGAGCGGGGTGATATGGGAGGAGACTCACGGCATCGTTAGACAGTGACGACAACAAATGAACTCTGTCCTGTTACCGGAAGCAAGCTAAGCGAGTATCAGGTGCGTGGTTTTTAGTGTAGGGTGGAATCATCCAAGAAGTCTTCATAAGTATGATTTATTTTTCTGGCCAGAGCCAGCAGATAATTCTGGCCTCTGGCCTCGGCCATGAGCAGACAACTGATCATGTTTCACAGATGCGCATTAACCTCAAATACTACCACGTTGCTTTTACAACCACATGGGAGACATCAAATGAGCATTTGCCAATTGGAATACGGAGTGAAGATCACCTTTGGCTCATGTTTCATAGAGTCGAGATGGCACGGGGATTTGAAAAAAAAAAAGGGAACAGCATCCCGACAAGCCTGAACATCTTTAGCATCAAGTTGTCCTAAAATTAATTGTGGCTCAAGAATGGGTGCATTGAAGCATGGCCAGAACGCCTCAATACCTTCAGAGCTGTAAGAGACAGTATGTTTGCCACCGGGAAAAAAGAGACTACTGCTGAGTTCTAACAGCTGTGAAACAGGAATAGGATTCATCATTGGTTACAGCTTGCCAAAATATGTGTATGCTGAGCGTGTGTTACATCGGTTCACTGTAAATGCTGATGATTTGCGTATTCTAGCTACAAACTTGCGCCATCATTTCTACATTGCCGAGCTTGCCTTCCGTGCCAAATTCAGCCATCTTTACCTCACAACCATGTCCCCATCGCACTTTACTACAGCCAATATGCTTCAGTCGTACATATGTGGACCTGCATGTACCGACTTGCATTAAAATTCGGTAATCGCCGCCACTGCAGGCTCAAGGTTTCGGTATGTATTTATCCTTCGACCATGTGCGTCTTTTTCTCACCGCACACCATGTATTGAAGCCCTTGTTTCAATTTTCGACAAGGTATGGGTATCAAACAGGGCGTGACTAAGTGTGACCGTATTGCATAAGGCTGTCGGTCTATCTGCGAGACCGGTGCCTGCTTTTGCCTTCTCGGCCGCATAGGAAAGTTCGCAGCGCCAACCATTGGAGCTCCACTCGTACCTTTCTTTATAATTAATAACGGCTATCCAGAAACGCGCATGCAGTAGCCTTCTCTTCTTCTCGTTTGTCATGCCTTAGCGTGAATTCCTACACCGCCACGAGCCCTCTGTTCGCAACCAATAAGGTCCAGCGGTACCTGTCCCGGAACGCCTTTTTTAACACTATTGCAGTATACCCTCATCAGAAAGGCTTTTACTTTCGAACGCATCCGAATGTCCTGACACAGCAATGGACGGCAGGCTGATTTCGAGGGCTGTTCAATAAGTACTGCGGACAAGTGCTGGCTATGTACTTCAGCCTCTTGCGTGGGAGGAAATCCCGCACACACGCCCTAGTTAGACTCGCAAGTCTGCCTTACTCAGAGATCATGAGTCTCAGCTCCAATACGCTCGCCACCATGCCGTTCCATTTACCTTCCATCCAGCTATTGAATCGTAGCTGAAGTTTGGTTATGGCAGCTCTTTCTGAAACACCATCAGCATTGGGATTCTCCCCCGTTAGACAAAGCTAAGGACGACTCTTTTTAATATTGTGTACTCAAAGTAGGTTGAAGGATCAGGCAAGTACGGAAAAACTGCCTTAAATAGTATCGGGGTAACAACCCGTACTGATACTATCCAATCGGCTCATGCTAGAGACCGACTGTGGACTGAACGCTCGGAATTCCACGAGATGAGCCAAATCTTACATAGCCATTTCGCCAATCACCGCCGTTCCTGCATCGTAATATAACAACCCCTCGGCAATTCTCAAGACGTTGATCATCGCTCGAGCGCGCTAGTCTGAGGCTCTGACAGGTAGTGTACCCTTGAGCTTGTCGTCAAGAAAAACCCGACAGCGCCTGATTACAATCTCATCGTACCGCTCGAGCTGCAGATGTCAACATACGAGACACATCGGTGATGCCGATGCTTGATGAAGGAAAGATCTTCAAAGTATTAAAGTATCTGCAACCCTTTGAAGATCGTCTGGTTTCACAAATGGTCGTATCGAGGTCTCATGACCTTTGTTTTCATGCATTTTTCTCACGCTTCTGATTTGCTCCCCGTGTTGCACCTTTGAAAGGTATCTGCTCAAGTGTTCCTCCTCAGGAATGGGAAGAAAAGCTTTTAGAAAGATTAATTCAATCAAGACAAACTCAAGTTCCCTTCTGCTGCCTGCTGCTCGGAACAATATTTTTTCAAGTTCGTGCCGACGAGAACCCTCCCATGCTTTTCTGTCAAACGGAACACAAGATTTTGATCTAGAAAAGATGCGTCGCCTAAGAAGATCAAAAGCTTCAAACAGCTATTGTCACCTGATGCAGTCAGGCAATGGCATGAATATCAAGCTGAGCCATGTTTGTATTCACAAAGGCTCATGATAGAAGCTGCCTGAACATCTTCACTGTTCCTGAGGGCATAGACAAAGCCAACTCCTCTATGCCCATCCACACCACCATCGCGCTCCAAAATGCCAGATCATTCATCTCCAGTGGCAAACGGGTCGCAATTCTGTTTGTCTCTATGAGTTTAGTCTTTGCGTTGCTGCCTGTATACTTATTGTCGTTCTCTTTGTGAGTTTTCTTATGATAATGAAACATATCTTTGCGTTTTCGTAGAAGGCAAACCACCAGCGACAACCAACATCCCGAACAACCCCAGCTACTTCATATAAGAGATGGATCAGTCTGTGGGTAAGCCTGCTACTTCTACCAAAGTCCTCCAGCAGGAATTTCCAAGAAGTCCACAATCAACTCCCACGACGCCCCGTCACCTCATCAGCCATGGACTGCGGTAGTTCACGAGAAGAGCAGAATCATCCACAAGAAGAGCAGAATCCTCCACAAAAGAAGCAGAATCCTCCACAAAAAGAACAGAATCCTCCACCAGAACAGAAGAGAGAAGTCGTGGTACTCGAACCAAAGTCTCAAGCGATTGAGACGGTGAAAATATCAGCAGATGGCAGAAGTAGTGCGTTAAGCAGTCGCTCCCCAAACAAAGAAAGAGTTCTTTGCTGATGAGACCATTATAGTCCAAAATCACTGGAGCGAAGACGTGGACAGCACCTGGAACGGGAAAACAATCCACGTCTACTGCGAAAACCCGAATGCGGAGCCAAAAAATTACAGAATCTATCCCCATGAATCGCCGAACGGTGAATTGATTCGGACGTTCGAGGTAAAAGAACACTGGGGTCAAGGGGTGGAGCGGAAGTTGTACATTGGTCCAATACCTGAACCAGCACCCACGTCAACACACAGTTAGATTTTCGAGCCGTGTAGGTTCTTTCTGGGAGAGGTTGGAAGCTTAAGGCGATCCCGTTCATTTTCTCCAAGATACGGGTACTTTGACGCTTCAAGCCCTCACTTTTTAAAAATGCTGCTTTCAAAAAAAAAGCACGGGGCAAAGAAGGCGAGTAGAACAACTAAGAACAGAATTTGTCAAATAAAGGAATTTCAAGCCCCCGGTCGTCGAGCCAAAAATTTGACAATGCAGACATCCGTGTTTCCGAATGCCCCTTCCAAACGCACGAGAAACGCTGGATCTGAGATCCTGAACAGTGCGATTGAAGCGAAAATTTTGACTAGATAGCAAAGGAAGGAAATCCCACACCCGTAGTCGTCCCGCAAAATACCATCCATCTTTATCCCACATTGCCGAGAGTAATTTGCAAGCTCTGTCGTTGCTCCAGAATTGACAAGGTGGCTTGTGAAGTAGTGGTCAAGTACTACAGCACAGTAGTCAGAAGTAGGATTTATTACAGATAGGACTCGCAACGTTCCATAGATATAAAGTACAGTTGATGATGAAACGATAAATATCAAGTCATAACCTCATCATCTTCTACGTACGAAAACGAAACCCAATGCTCCCAAAATTCAAAACCCCCCCTCTTCCCCCCAAAACCCAACCCTACCCAGGATAAACCCACGCATACTCCCTTCCCCTCTCCACCCTCTCATCCAAATCCAATTCCACCCCTTCCCCCTGGCCCCCTCCCTCTCCAACCCCAGGTAGAGCATGCTCATTCTCCAAATGCGTCCGAAAGTCCGCCGCCGTCTGAAACCTCACTTTCCCGTTCCCCGCCTCGCACATACCTTTCCCTTCCCCCTCCCCCTCATAACCCCCTTTCCCCCCCACCCCGTCGCACCGATAAAACGCCGTCGTAGCAAAGCGCTCCCACCTCGCCGGATCCAGCTCCGCGCGGCGCCGTCTGCGCTGGACGAGGGCTTTGGCGCAGTCTTGGAGGGAGGTTTGGATCTCTTTGGGGGCGAGGTAGCGTTTTGTGGCAAGGGAGATGGCTTGGATGGTAAGGGAGCCTGGGGGCCGGGGTTGGGGTTGTTTGCGAGAGCAATGGTTCCTTTTCGATTTGGACACATCGTGCGTCTTCCATTCGTCCATAGCAATCTCGCCGAGCACGTCGCCGCCGTCGAAGCGGTAATACGGGAACCTTTCCGCGAGGTCAAAGCGCGCGAGGTAAGACATGGATTTGTGGGTGAGGGTCGTCAGGGTGGGTCTTTTGATCGCGGCGACGATGTTGGCCGCGACGTCCCAGGCATGGCCCTTTTTGTCGGAGAACAATTGGAATTTGCCGACGCCGGTTCCGATGCTGACGAAGGGACCAATGTGCTTGCTGAGGCCGCCGTGGGCTTCGACGACGTCGTGGTAGGCCTCTTCGCTCGGGTTGTTGCAGCCGAATCCGCCGTCTTTGAAACGCATGGCGGGCTGGGGAACACCTCGATGGGCTGGCAAGATCCTGACGGGACGGAAGTAGGCCGGCGCGGCTGCGGTGGCTCGGGCGACTTTGTGCAATGGTATTGATGATGGGTGGTGCTTAGGATCTGATCTTAATTTCTCATATACGTCGTCTCGAGCATGGGTCGGCGGGTCATATGTACGGAAAAGGTATGGCACGTCTCCCCGAGCGCTGCAGTCTGGATAGGCAATGACAATACTAGAAGGCACTTAGCGGAGAGTCCGGAGCGCAATAAGTAGAGAATGCATTTTGGCGAACCATTGGGATAGGCCGTCCTCGATTTCATAATTCAATCTGTACCCAGTACTGTTATGTCTTGCAGTGGCTTCGTTGACGACCCTCTTCAATACATCGGAGCTATACTTGGGCCACAAGACGCCACCCCAAGAGCACGGCCTTGGATGGCCAAAGATCTCATCACCCAAGATCTTGTACTCGTTTATGCAATCATGGACCGTCATGCGGAGACAGAACAACATGATGCTGATAAGGCCTCCAGTACTGGTTCCGGCCCCGTAGTCGAAGTAATGACAAGGTAAAAAAAGAGAATCGTCGGATAAACCCTTTGAATTGGTCTTTGTCACGGGAGTCGCTTCGAATGACTTGGCATTCTTGGTAAACTGTGTGCTGAATCCAACTCTGGTGGGTTTGTAAATGCAAGGCGAGAAACTTGACTCGATGGCAGGGTCGATGCGCCTTTCCTCTATCGCTATCTTCTCCATGAGCGCTTGAAGCATGAGCAGGCTACCATAGCCTCTTATGCCACCACCATCTTTGACAAAGTCAGCGCGTTTGATGACGTTGTTATCGGTTCGTATGCTTACCAAAGCTGATGATGGCTTGTCTCGTCCACTCGTCCCCTGTCATTCTAGTTGTATATACCGCTCGACTCAGACAGAGAACAGAAAAGGATGGGAACTCTCAGGAGACGATCCGACCTGCCTTTTGTACGATGTCGAGCTTCAGTAACATATGCACCACGAAATTGGAGTAAAGTCTCCAGAGCGGTAGACAAGGCTGTATCTGCATGTTCCTTTCTAAATATAATGCTAAGGGAACAAGGGAGCTGCGCCCAATCAATTGCAGTCAGGATTGATCGATACTAGCGGAGAAGGCTGTCACAGCAGAAAATGCTAATTTACGTTTTAACAATGAGCTATTCCATAAGTCACGACAACTAGACTTACTCGCAATGAAGTCTTTTTTGGCAATCAAAAGAAGGTACACCGTGAAAGCAGACGACTTGCTCGACTTCAGGCCCTCAAAACGTAGACAATCTGTTCCAAGGAGAGGAAAAGGGGCGGTTTGGATGAAAAGGGGGGGGGGGGGGAAGGAAAAGGGGGGAAGGGGGTCTCATNNAGGGGGGGGGTGGGGAAAAGGGGGGGGGGGGGGGGAAGGAAAAGGAGGGAAGAGTGTCTCATCACCACCAATCTGCATCCGAAATGTGCGAGCCGTACATCGAGACAGCAGACAGGTTTCTCGAGGTAGATAATCCAATCAAAATCCCATCCTTCACAGAGCCTGTGGCCTTTTTTTCTTCTCAGGACAGATTAACATTCACCAGATGACCAGAAAGTGTAATTGCTTGTACCTTTGAAGGGCTCCTGCATGTTGGAGAGCAAATCAGACGCCATGCCAACCCTCCGGTACTGGACTCGACCTACAGCTTACAAGCGCCTAAGACTCTTACTCAGCCTCTCGACGTTGCTCAACGCGCTTTGTCATACCTGTTCAGTACTTTTGTACTCGAGATCAGTGCGGGTTTTCTGTAAACACTTACGAGTCCTATTCTGTCCAGCAAGCTGGTTGGCCATTAGGCCCTTGGCAATGATCTTATCCGCATTGTAGATTCCTTTGAGATATCGTTTCGACAGGTACGCGAAGCCTCTTTGCCAGGCAGGATTGGACATGAACTGATTGGCCTCGGTGTGGTTCGAGTCCGAAATGTTCCAACGGATAAACGATGCCACCACACCTTTTCTGCACCACCTAAGATTGGTCTTCTGCCAGCTGCCGGTACCCGCAATCAAGGGTATTTCCTCGAAAAGCGTTAGCGATTCCCTCTAGCGCGAAAATAAGTCCAATTCTGGTTTAGTAGTAGCACAAGAATAGTACCATACGATAATGTCGACCGAGTCTTGTAGGTTTACCCATAGCGAACGATCCGTCTGTAAAGCCTTCGGCGTCAATATTCCAGCGTACTCCTGAAAAGTATCGCTTGTAGTCGATGGTTTCTGTCTCTATGAAACGCTCAGGTTCCCAATAATATGCAATTGTGACAGTCATAATTGACTCTTCACTTCAAGATCCATTGGGGAGACTTTTGCATGGAGTCTCCCTCGAAATTTGCGTTTCATCCTATCAGGAGTGACACGAAACGCTTTCGGGAACCACCGATCCAGCGCTTCGTCGTCTTGGCTTATAATCTCACATAGCGCTATCGCAGATTCAAAACAAAGTACCATTCCAGATCCTTGAAAAGATGCAGCAATGTACAGATCCTCTTCGCCAGGCATCTGTCCAATGAGGGGAAAGCCATCTGCAGAGTATCCCATTATCCCTGTCCAGGCTCTGCGCAAACGACCGTTCGGATGGTCATGCCCCCAATTAGTGCCGAACCGCGTTGCTGCGCTGTTTTCAACGTATTCAAGTATGACAGCATCCGTTGTGGTGTCATCTGTGGTTCCGAACTCGCAGATGCCCTCGTCTGCCCCTTTCGTAGAACCACCACCGATCATAATATCGCCTGCAAACGTTGAACCTTGTGGGCGAGGTATCATGTACTCGTAGCCGTCATCATATATAAATGAATATGTTGTTGCCAGACCATTATCTGGGAGACCTGAGCCAGGTCGCTGAGCAGTCATGTGCCCTCTCAATGGCACAATCACGCCCTGTAGTGGTGGGTACAGATGTGCGGTGTATCCATTCGTTGCCAACACCAGCTTTTCCGCTGCGACGGTGCCGCGTGGTGTCTCTACGATCCATCCTCTATGCCCACTCCCGCGCTTCCTGATCTTCAATACAGGTGTCTCCGTCTGTAAATTCAGGCCCCTCTCCAGGGCTAATGCCAAGACAGCGATGACAAACTTGTATGCACTCAGACTTCCAGCTTCGTAAGATATCGCACCTAGAGAGCCCTGTGCTAAGAATTTCTTGTCGGCCTCTTCAGCGTCCCAAAACCTGTACTGCGCGACTGGATCCTTATCGCCGAGTACCCTCTTGAGCTCTGCCACAGCCTTTTGGGCCTTAGTCCACTGCCCCTGATCATAGATTACATCGACTGTGTCTCCCTGCCAAGAATCACACTCAATGCTATTCTCTCTGGCAAAAGCATGTACTTTCCTCATGCAATTGTATCCAAACCTTGCTATTTTTGCAGCCTCTCTTTCGCCATGATCATTGATATTGTCCAAAATCTCACGATAAGCGACACACTTCGTGTGCCCGCCATTTCGTCCAGTCGCGCCTGAACATGCGGTACGGGCTTCGAGTAAGAGGACAGAGGGCGGGCAGGGCTGACTCAGAAGCCTATGAGCGAGTGTAGCGCCAGTAATGCCAGAGCCAATGATGAGCGTTTCTACGGTGCTGGGAAGTTCGATCGTGGTTCTATGGTTTGAAAGGCGAGAGGGCGGTTCTTGCCAGTATGATATCGTAGGGTTCGGGGAAGGTAGACCGGGACGGATCGAGGCTCGGTCTTCCATCCTGGCACAAAATGAATTGGGGGGCACCAAATTGAATCAATTCGATCCTCTCGTAGTCGTCGCGAATTGAGGGGCGGAGACTGATAGGGCTAGAGACGCGCTTAGCTGAAATTGTGATAGCCGCTTTGGGATTTTCCACACATTTGTTTTCAAATTTCACTCATCCCTTTCAAATAAAGTCTAACACCTCCAGGACTTTCTGGTTACTCTTAATGCCTCGTTGATGATCCAGGTGACTCTACGAGAGGCAAGCGTCGCAGAGACGTCTTTATTGAGACAGCTAAAATACCTAGACGACTGCATACATTTGCCACTATGTCTGTGCTGACTCCTTGCCGCTACTTAGCTGTTGGTACAGTTCCCACCCTCAGTCACCATTGAGTCTCCTGTGCTACACCCTTAATCTCGCTACTGCACCCTTACCCAGGCTCAGGATTGAACTAGGTGGGCAGGATCGACGTCGGACGTTCTACTCCTCCTCATCCTTTCCTTTCTTGCCCTTCTTCTTGCCAACATTGGATGCCTGGCCTTCCTTCTTTTGATGAACAATCAGTCTTGTCCACGATTCTTCTTTGTCCCATTCGAAGCCAGCAAGAACAGGGAGTTCCATCTCGTCGTCGGCCTGTATATTCAATATTGTTAGTGTCAAATGCTCACGTTTGATCATTGAGATGGAACAGCGCGACAGCTTACCTTCTTTTTGAACTGCTTGTGGATTGCGTCTAATGCATCCTTGATGGTCACACCCTTCAGGTTCCGCGCAGTGACCTCAAGCCCCAACGGGAAGTGAAGATCAATCTTCTTGACGGGAGGTTCGGTGAGGAACTTCTTGAGAACGTCTTTGTCATCCACACTTGCTGGTGATGTGTTGAGCCGCCTGGTCCGAGATGTCAGCATCATTCCGAGCAACTCACACGGTGTTAAGCATGGCGAGAGTATGATGGGGGATGAATCAAGGGATCAGGGCATTTTTCTTATAGGATTTCGGCATTACTTACCAGTTCAGCTTCTGTGTCTCTTTTGCTATCTGCAATTCCTTGCCTTCCTTTTCTATCTTCTTGTTAGTCGCGCGTTCATTGCCGCTCTGAGAAAAGAAGTATCATCTGCTTGACTTACCTAGGTCAGCGATGTTGTACACCCCTGCTGCACTCGAACTCGCTCTCCGGTGTCCCTTGACAGGTGCCTTATCGTCGGGAGGAGAAGAGGACAAGCCAGAGATGGCTGAGTCGACCTTGGTGAGGTCTGAGGGTGCTGCATCGGCTGACATATTGGTTGATAAGAGTGAAGCACGACTTGGATTTTACTTTGATGAATGAGATTCTGCTAAAGGTATGGCAGTTGTTGGACCTTGGTTAATGGATGAGAGTAAGTGGTCAGGTACGAGACGTTGAAAGGCATAGACGTTGGAGCGGGGTTGGTCTCGTGATCTCGATCGCATTTGGGGTCTCACGCTAGTGACCCCACATTTCGCCTAATGTAAAGGTATTACCTGGGGATAGCCTTCTCACATTGACAATTTTGGAGAATTTTCTTAGGAAAATTGATGATAGGTACCCCCCCAAAGGTCTCAAATTATCGACAATAATTCATGCGGTTCGGGTTGGCCTACGGTCTTGCCGGCGCAACCTTCGCTGTTCATAGAATTTGTCCTTCGGTCGAAAGGCCATGGGAGAGACGCTGAAATGGTTGAAAATAGCTCAAGGGACAATTTGGTAGGTGAGGATCGATGTAAATGTGAGCCAATGTCTATAGTCGATGATAGGACTGCGTACTGGTGTTTTAGCGATAAGACAGATAGCGCTCGGGATAGTCTGCTATGAGGAAGGAAGCATTGACTACATAGGGGGCTTGTAAGGGAAATGTACAGAGTCCGGTATATCAACATTGCGCCTGAGATTTGAAGATTGAGGAGGGAAGTCTCATAGCAGTCCTATAACGCAAGGGTTTGGCAGAATTGGCGCCAATATAAGTAATGTGAAGTAGTCCAGCGATGAGCGACCACAATCTTTCACGAACGAACAGTCGAGAGACTTTAGTCACTCTCCTTAAAAGCGGACTCATCGCTTCGCACTCATGTTTGACCTCCAATCCCATATCTGGGACTGACGACCTTGAAAGGCATAGATCTCCTTTCTTTTTGCAGTCGCAGAGCTTGTGTGGGCTAGAAATAGCATCCAAAAAGATCCAAAACGCGTACATCAGCGTAACTGGTTCGTCTGGACGTCACAGTTTCCTTGGAAGACCTTTGAGCAGACAGAGCACTCTCCTGGGGTACAGGAGTCCTCGATCATACCAGATTTCCCTTGCGGCGGGCGATTTCATCATCTCCCTCCTGATTGCATGAGCTTCTCGATGTGCTCTCGACTATTCTTATACGTGAGCTCAAGAGAGTGCAGCTTTTTGTTGAGATTCGAGATGTCCGACTTGAGCTCCGCCGTTTCTGATGACAGTCGCTTTTCGACATCCGACGTAGGACTGAACACGAACCTGAAGAAAAAGAGAATCAGCATGCATAATTTTGAGAGATTGAGAGCGGATCTCACATCTTCCCTACGCCCTGGTAGACTTTGGTGTCCTTTGACAGCTGTTTGACCTCTGTGGACGTAAGCTCCAGCATTCGGACGTCCCTTTGCTTGGCTGCCACGGCAGCTTTGACAACATTTATTTCTCGCTGGGATGAGAGGGCTTGAGATTCGATCTCTTGAGCAAGCTGTTTCAACGTCAGCTAGGCCACACAGCCACCTTCAACGGATACTGTGAACCTTCTGTAGAGCTTGGTTGGGAATTGACATCTTGATCGATGGGTAGCTGCTGGGTAAGAACAATTAGGTCGAGCGAGTCGGGGTCCTTGGTGGACCCTGTTTTGAGTCCCTGAACATCTTGATAACGTTTTGTTGTCCAAAGTAGGGTACTTTATCATTGCACGGATGTTTAGATATATCTCGGAGATTTATTACTTCCGATCCTATCGAGATACAGATGATCGGCGTATTTTAGCGTAGTTGTAAACTTGGCATTGCCAAGTGACCAGAGTCGTCTCTTGGCTTTTGCATTGCTCTTCCTACTTCAAGATGCCTTCCTGGCTCCCATCAATTGCGTATGGCAATCCTAATGGTGGCTACTGGGACCCAGTTACTTCCACCATCAACTGGTGCGAAGAAGTCTGCAAAATCTACCCAACGTAATGCCATTGGGCCCACTGACAGCTCCAGCAGGACTACTACGCGACGCCATATTCCGCCGAAATAGTAAACACATTCACAAACATCCTCTTCGTCTACTTTGCCTGCCTTGGCATTCAATCCTGCCGCAAACACGGCCATGACACCATCTTTCTCGTCAGCTTCGTTGGCTACTTACTCGTTGGCACGGGCAGCTTCCTCTTTCACGCAACGCTCAAGTATCCCATGCAGCTGGTCGACGAGCTTTCTATGATATACACCACCTGTCTCATGTGCTACGCCACCTTTTCATACTCGCGCTCCCGCCTCTTCTCGCTCTACTTGGCGCTTTTCCTTCTCTCCCTCGCCATTTTCATCACGCTCTATTACCATTACTTGCAAGATCCCGCCTTCCACCAGGTCGCCTACGCTATACTTACAGCTATCGTGCTTACGCGCAGCATGTATGTGATGGAGTTGAATTTGCGTCCTAGGCTGAAACAGAGTGAGAACCAGTATAAGCTGTTGCACAAACGAAACATGACTGCAGACGAGAAGACAGTCAGTCAAGGGGAAGATAGGAGGGATAGAAAGATTCTCGGGATGATGTGGGTCATGATTGGTTATGGGCTGACTACATTCCTCGGAGGGTTCCTACTTTGGCACCTGGATAATGTGTACTGTTCGAAGCTGCGAGTCTGGAGAAGAGAGATTGGACTGCCCTGGGGCATCGTTTTGGAGGGTCATGGGTGGTGGTACGTTGAAAAGACAGCCTTCGCAAAAAGAGGACGTTGCTAACACGACCCTTTACAGGCATCTCATGACAGGCACGGGCGCATACTTTTACATCACGTGGGGTATCTGGCTGAGGCATTGCTTGAACGGACGACAGGATGAGTACGATTTGTTATGGCCGAGAATTTGGTCCCTGCCAGAGATAGTTCGGACGAAGAGCCCGGATGGCCATGCTCGACGTGATCCTTCGAAGAAAACCATTTGACGAGCGCCAGATGTACAACATAGACATAGACTAATAAAATGCACTAAGACATTTCTCCAATAAACGTATCGACATGAGATATAATAAAGTATAAGTGCTTACATATGGAATGAAGCGAAAGATGAACGACTGACGTGCCAGAGCTTTGGGAGGTCCAGCCTGTCTCCAGAAGCTCATTGAGAATTTGAAGAGAAATTACGCGCCAGATCTCTCTCAAGTTGATACCAGATTAGATGGCTTTCTGACTCTTCATGCGTGTTTACTAACCTCGCGTTTGGGTTGATTCTTATCTGATAGCATTCTAGGCGTTGCGAAATTCAATATGCCGGATACATGAGGGAACTAGGTCGTTGCGGTCGTTGCGTACAAAAAACATTCGGCTTTTCATAGCTTCTCCGACTTTCTTCGTGGGTCACCGCCAATTTGCATCTTCCATTCTTCACTAATTGTGATTTTTTCCCTCCTCCCTTTCGTCTCCCACTCGCGCTTGAACTCTGCTTCCTCTCCTCTCCACCGTTTCAACTCGCTTGCTAGCCACTCTCCCGCCGCGGCAGCGCATTTTCCCACGGCTTCCATAGGCACGAAATGTCCTATGTCTTCGAATGCCAATTCTTTGACCCTCCCTACCTCAGCACCGCCACTACCTCCCACGCCAGTACCTGTTCGCTCCATCTTCTGCTTCCGCAAGTCAGGTGTGCTTAATTCAGATTGCTCACCGAAGATGTATAGAACGCTAGGTCTCAGACGCGGGAGGTCGTTGAAAACAGCAGGTGGCTCAGGCCGGTAGAATGGGTATACACCTGGGACTCTCAAATCCAGATCAGGATGCGTGCGGCGATTGACGATCAACTCGCCATTTGCGTCCAAGCCGTCAAAATTCGGGCGCAAAAAGGTAAAGACCTCCTGATGTTTGGTCGTAGTCAAGGTTACAGGGCCGTCACAATTATCTGGGCGGTCAGAACCGTCATGTTCCCCTGGGCCAATAGCTGTTGACAGGCTTCGTAAGCCATATCTGACCCATAGCTCTAAGACTCTAGGGTCCCACGACTGATAGAACTTGCTCTTCTTGACTGTCGATGCGGCTTCCGCGCGCGAAGGCCAGTCATCGCGGCGGAAGGTTGATGCCTGGGCATGCGTCACATCGGATTTGCGAGGAGTCGCAGTAGAAGCATTCAAAATGACTGGATCAATGAGAACAAGCGACGTGAGGAGACGTGGGTGTAAATAGGCCAGATTCACCAGGTGATTTCCGCCCATACTATGACCTATGCCTACCAACGGACGTGACATTTCTTTGCGGAAATGGTTGATCATATGCAGCAGGTCGCGCGAATGATCATTCCAAGAAGGGTCGTTACCAAGCTTATCTCTATTCAAAATCCCACTCATCCCTTGCTGGGCAACATCTGCAATCCATATGGCTTTGATGCCCTGTCCATACTTTCCTAAAGTCCGAGATAGATCATCCCACAGAGGCTCATATAACTCCTTCGGAAAGCCATTGGCATGAGCACCAACGATGGTGACGGCATCATGCTGGCTGTGAGACTGTTCGAAGGGAGTGTATTGCTTGATATGAAGAAAAAGATCATCTTCCTGATTTTCCAATGTTGCCCCAGGATATTCACGCACATATTGGCAAGGAATAGTATGCTCCTGCACTCTGAAACTTGAGGGAGACATGGTGGGGAAATGAAATTCTGTACAAGTATTGAAAATGACAATTACCCTGTGATCAGGGCAAAGAAAAACGAATGAGAGGGAAGAAAGTTCGAATATATATCGTAGACAGGCTTATGGCCCCACCTTGTCCTTGCAATATCTAGCTGCTCACGCACCGGCAGCACGATTGAGTCGAGACTCATATCGAGTCAAGCCATGATTTACAGCATTTGAGACATCTGCCCGCATGAACTCGGTGTTTAAGTATGTTTACTGACAAAGGATAACGTGGTGACGATTGTGTGGAACACGGTCAGCACGAGGGGCAGTCTCAATTCCAAATGTTCCTTACTTCTCGCTCGTACAATTTTGCCGAAATCGGGCCATGTGTCACGTGATATAAAATCTTGGCGCGTTAGATCGATAGTGCTTTTTCCCGACGCGTCAAGTCAACATTTATTAGAGTAAGAGCTACTCGTACACCTCTAAAAGACGCTCGTCACAATTCTTCATACTCACCACTTTGTAAATTTTGAACAATTATGGCCGCGATAGGGTTGGATGCTGCAGAAAAAAAAATCCTGTTTGCGCAAGTCCAGTTCTACATTGTCCAAACGGAAGACTTTGGAGGAGATGATGCATACGAGGTGCGTATCCCAAAGGAGACGTTGGGAGCAAAGACTGATGCTGACATGGACTCTCAGCTGGCCCGGTTACTGGACGAGAATGGAGCAGAGGAGATAACGAAGACAGCAACCACAAGCCCACTTCCTTTGCAAGATATTACGCACATCATCTCAACCACTACAGATTTCCCCGAGTACGAAGCAGCCAACGAAGCTTTGAAGTCTGTAGTCAAACCGGATTGGATCAAGGCCTCGATCGCTAAGGGCAGACTTGCGAATCCTCGACAGTACAGCCCTGATCCGAGGCTCTTCTTCTCTGGTCTGGTCGTTTGTTGCGCCGATCTTCCAAGCGGAGATGCAGATGCCATCATTGGAGGCGTTCTAGCCATGGGTGGATTGTACTCGAGTCCAGTATCGAAGATGGTCACCCACATTGTGGCCCTGACCATGGAATCGGATAAGTGCAAAACAGCCATCAGCAAAAATGTCAAGTGCAAATTTGTTTTACCACACTGGTACCCCAAACCCCCACAGTCTGCGACGAGTACGAGGTCTAACTTAGTCCTAGGTTTGACGATTGCCTAAGACTAGGCAAACGGATCGATGAAGCGCCCTACTGCTTGCCGGATCCCGAAATTCTACGCAAAGGCCCTGAAGATCGTATACCTGAGGCCGGACGACAAGATATGCTTGGCGCATCATCTCCTAAACCTGATCGGCTGCCTAACCCGTCCAGCTCACCCAGCGCGAACCATCGTCAACTCACCGTCTTTCAAGGTAAAAAGATCATGCTTTCTAGCGATCTCGAATTAGGGAGTCATCTTTTAGGTACTATCGAAGACTTGATTGTAAACGGCGGAGGGATGGTGACTGGCAGCGTACACAAAGCCAATATCTTGGTCTGTCATTATCGAGAGTCTCTTGACTACCGGATAGCCTCCAGGGCTGGGAAGAATGTTGGAAATCTGGCTTGGCTATATCACCTTATTACTCATAATGCATGGACCTCGCCTCTACGACGCCTGTTACATTATCCGGTTGCTCGCCAGGGTCTGCCAGGATTCAGTATGTTCCGTATCAGTCTCTCGAATTACAACGGTGAGGCGCGTGTGTATTTAGAAAATCTTGCCAAAGTGGCGGGAGGAGAGTTTACAAAGACGATGAAGGAGGACAACACACATCTAATTACTGCTCATATGGTTAGTGACAAGTGCGACGCTGCAAAGGAGTGGAACATTCATATGGTAAACCACCTTTGGCTTGAAGAGAGCTACGCCAAATGGTCGATACAGACTGTGTCAGATCCGCGCTATACCCACTTTCCAACGCGTACTAATCTGGGCGAAGTTGTTGGGCAGACTCCAATCAACAAACAAGCAGTCGAGAAAGTCTTTTTTCCTTCTGGGTCGGACGTTGATCCTTCTGATGAGGGTGACAACTTGACGAGGCCGATGTCCGTGAAACAACCTAATGCTACATCTTCGAAGAGTGCAAAGGTCACGAACGCCCATCCATCGCGTTCTGCTGGAAGTCAAGATGTGCCATTCCGTGCCCTCCAAACTGACGGCCCTACCCCCAAGGCTTCGAAAGAGAGTAGAAGATATACAGAGGGCAACGCAGTTCGCACACCAGCCCCTTCACGATATATTGGACAGGGTAAAGAGAACGAGACGCCATCTACCACAGGTAGTCGCAGTGCAAAGGATAAGGCAGTAGCAAAGTTGCACGATCTTGCCCCCGATATAGCACTTTTCCAAAAGGAGCAAAAGAGGGTTGGAGGGGTTACCCACGGAGGTCGCAAGTCAAGCGAAGACATGGTGCCCGAGGTCAACAGGAAGCGGTCGGTTTCAAATGATCAAGACACCGATACAGGAGTAGATGAAGAGGTCAGAGCGACGAAAAGAGTAAAGAAGTCAAAGGGTCTTGCTCCTCCATCGATGCGTTTGACTCTCTCTGGATACAATGGATGGGTAGGCTCCATCAAGAAGGAAGGTGAAGAGCGCGTAAGTACAACAGACAACCAAACAGCTGAAAATACTAATATGACTTAGGCACGACTTCGAGAGATGGGAATACTGATCGTTCCTGACTTCGTCAGCTGCACCCATATTGCTTCTCCTCATATTCTCCGCACAAAGAAATTCATCTGCGCGCTGGCACACGCTCCCATGTACCTATCTACAGACTTTGTAAACGACTGTCTCTCACAGAACAAACGACTTGAGCCAGAACAGTATCTGCTGCAAGACACCGAGGGCGAAGACAAAATGGGCTATAAGCTTAGCGATGTAATCGCTAGAGCGAAGAGCAACAAAGGCCAGCTCCTTCAAGGATACACGGTCTATTGTACTGAAAACATCCACGGCGGCTTTGAGACGTACAAGTCCATTGTGGACGTCAACGGTGGCAAGTGCCTCATGTATCGTGCTCGTGCTGGATCCACCGCGACGTTGCGAGCAGGTCTGGATGAAGGGAGTGATGGCTCAGAGGTTGAGGCGCCCGAAAACGTGTACCTCATCAGTGGTACTACCCCAGATGAGGCCAAATTGTGGCCGCGGTTTCGGCAGATGATCGAAGGAATGGGCAAGAATCCTCTCGTTGTCCGCTTCGAGTGGATGGTGGACCTTGCAATGTTGCAGATGCACCAGTGGCGGGACGACTACATTTTGACTGATAAGGACATCACGGATGAGGCTTGAGCATGTTGTGGGCATTTCGATAATCGAGAGGAGCGTTTGTGACAGCATGAATTCTTTCAGCTTGGCGTGTCGAGTTGTGGGTACAGGAAACCGGAACGTCTGTATAGCAGACTGTATTCCTCGGATGAGGTCTTCGATGATGAATTCATGCGATCTGCAAGGCAGTAGTCAATGCTGAAATGCATCAGAAGAATTTGATCCCCTGTTGATCCTCACTCCCAAATATCTGAGCTTTGCCCCGTTTGACTAGCACAGCCAGAGATCGGTGAAAGAGGTCGGAGTCCATGCCATGGAAATCTAGCATCCTGTGAGCTTTCGACCTAAGCCTCTAGTCAACAGGAGACAGTGTACCTTGTCCAACAGTCATCTCCCCATTCATCAACTCGTAAAGCGTGAGCACCGTATTCTTCTGCCCCGTATCCTCCACCCAACCCACGATCACTTCAGCCCACTCCTCGGGCCTCTTCCAATACACCCACGCCGTTCCCCCCTTGGCCCCTACCCCGCCATCAATCCACTCCGCCCTCCTCCCCCCCTCATCCCTCGTCATCCAATCCACAATCTGCAACGCGTCGTTCAAACTCAGCCTCTTCCGCAAGTGGGCATTCTTGAACAGGGGCGTGTCTAGAGCGGGGACGACGGATAGTTTGAAGATGTGGTTGTGGCGGCAGTAGCGCTGGATGAGGCGGGACCATTTGCGGTTTTGGGCGAGGCGGGATTGGAGGTTGGGCTGGAGGTTGAAGAAGGGGGGGAAGGAGTAGGAGCTGGGGTAGGTGAATGGTTCGGCGGTTTGGGATTGCGTGGGAGGCATTGGATTGGTCTGATTCCTACTCTATTACTCCGTACAGGTACATTATCCTGGAGGCGCGATACCGATGCCCTTATCGATAACGAAATGCCAAGGCTTACCCCCCAAGTTGCAGCAAATCAAAAGCTTCTCCAATTTGAATTTCCCAGAAAGCGGTGCTACAACCCTCTTCTGCAAAATCACTTGTACGAGTCTCACCATCTGCTCACAATGACAGCAGCCAGCAAGCGCCAAAAGCGCGAAGAATACCGCAAAACCCACAAACAAGAGGACAACGTTGAGCTGCCCAAGAAGAGATTCTATCGCCAACGAGCCCACGCCAATCCCTTCTCCGACCACCAATTGATATAGTAAGCAACCTCCCTTCCCCTTTAACCCCACATCTATTTACTTACTTACCTACCAACCTGCCTTGTCCATCTATTCATTCCAAAACCTCCTACCTAGCTGACAAGCTAACCAGACAACAATGCATCTTCTAGTCCCCCGAGCCCAGCTCTCATGGACTGGTCCCCCTACTACCCCGCTTTCGTCGCACCAAACACCAATCCACCAGCCGCTCCAGATCATACGATCAAAGCCCTAACCAAGCCCGTCACGATTGCAGACATTGGCTGTGGCTTCGGCGGCCTCCTCGTCGCGCTCTCGCCCCTTTTGCCCGACGAATTGATCCTCGGGCTCGAGATACGCACGCAGGTGACGCAGTACGTGGAGGATCGAATCTCTGCTTTACGCTCCCAGCACCGTATCTCTTCTTCTTCTTCTACTACTTCTTCCTCTTCTTCTCCGGGCCTGTATCAGAACATAGCGTGCCTGCGCGCCAACACTATGAAGTTTCTGCCCAATTTCTTCGCCCGCGGTCAGCTCTCGCACATCTTTCTTTGCTTCCCGGACCCGCATTTTAAAGCCCGGAAGCATAAAGCGAGGATCGTGTCGAGTACGCTGTGCGCCGAGTATGCGTATGTTTTGAAGCCGGGTGGCTGGGTGTACACGATTACGGATGTGGAGGAGTTGGGGGAGTGGATGAGGGGAAGGTTTGAGGCGTTTGGGAAAAGTGAGGTGTGTGGGGGAGATGATGGAGTGGGGAGTGAAGAAGGCGGGGGCGAAGGGTTGTTTGGGAAGATTGAAATACCGGAGGAGGGCAAGGAGGAAGAGTGGGTTAAAGAGGGAGGAGAGAAAGGGGATGTGGGGAAGCTGATTAGGTGTATTAGGGAGGAAACCGAGGAAGGGAAGAAGGTGACGAGAAACGGGGGCAAGAAGTTTGTGTCTCTATTCCGAAGAAGAGAAGATCCAGCGTGGCCGGATAAAATCTGAGCATCGTGAAAGGCGCTCAGCCAATTCCATCTCATCCTGCAATAATCTACGTTGTGACCACATGACTGTTTCAAATGTATTCGGTTCGGTCCGGTGCTGATACTGAAGGACATGTAAATCATTGGATGTGCCATTTGTCAACCAGCAATACCGTACACCCTTTACAAAAACCCAGAGACAAAAGACATAAGTCTAGACACCCAACCGATTCTTAGAAAATTCTATAATTGCTCCAAACGCCTCCACTGTATGTGGGGTATATCCTTCACCAACCGACACCTCCAAGTAGTGATACTCCGTTTTTTCAAGCTTTTCAAGTCCTGCTTTGATGAGCGGATGTCTTAACCGTAGATACTTCACCTATTTCTTGACCACATTGGCCAAATTCGTATGACGCATCATGATTGCCGAATATCTGTAATCAATCAGCATGATATCGCTCAGGCAAAATGTCAATAGCGTACGCAAAAATGCTGACCAGCGCCAGCAGTATTCCAAGAGCAGCTTTATCCGTGATGACCTTCCCTCCGGAGAATGCGCCAATGACCACGATAAGGCAAGTCTTGAGATGTCCGACAACTGTACTTTCGAGAGGTCCTGAGCCCCCAATAATGAAGAATTGCGAGAGGTTTATTAACGCAGCGAGAAAGCCACTTAGAAGTATCAATCCCCACATGACCGCGGGTGTCTGATCCAGCGCTGGGAACCTGTCGGTCCATGGAACAGCATACAGTAGAAGTACGCCTCCCAAGGGGGCTTGATTGTAAAGAAGCTGGAATCCATTTACGTCATATTTTCTTTGGTAGGTACCAATCCAGATGGTGTAAATTCCGCTGACAGTAACGCTTCCGAAAGCGAGGAGCACACTCAGAGCGCCCATAGCTTTGATTGGCGCACCTGGGACTGGAGCAGGCTTCTGGTCGTAGTAGGAAATCAAGGCGACTCCGAAACACATGGGAATCAGAGAGTAGACTGCCATTCTTGGAATGGTCTTCTTGTAGAAGAAGAAGTTGATTATTGCGACAATGGGGGTCAGGAGGACTCGAGTGATCTGATAGAAGGTAATTGTCGAGACTTGGAGAGAGACATTCATGCCAACAATGTTCATAGCCATTGCAATAGCAAGAGGGAGCATATTCATAATGGGAATTTTTCGAGGTTCGAACATGGCGACAGCGGGACGACCGAGGATGTAGAGCGTCGCTGCTGTTACAAAGAAGTGGAAGGCAGCGAAGGCTGCTTGACATTGTGAAAAGGATTTGTCGCTAAATATGGCTTTATTGCAGAAGACCTGGTACAGAGGAAGGTGGTCAGCATGCATTGATTTGTTATATGGCAGCTGGTGTGAAAAAAGGCAGCTCACAATTGTTACGGTAGCCAAGGTATTGACGAGCATCCACATCAATATTTTGGCTCTCGCGTATGGGTCTTTGGTGGCATGTTCTTTTGTGACGACTTTGGGCAATTGCTCGGCTAGGCTATCCTTCTCTAAATCTCCGCTCCTTCGTTTCTCATCAGGCTCCGAATCCGACATATTGAGAAGTGTCTTGTCGGAAAGGGCAGATTCGCTCCTAGGACGCAGATCTTCCTCGCGAATCTTGCTGCTCACGAGTCTGGATTTCTCGTTGTCGTCGTTCAGAGCATCCATTGCAGGTGCCTCGAGGGAAGAAAGAATGGACAAGAAAACAGAGGGAAGAAGCAGGCTTGCAGGGAGGGAGTTTTCCGAGTGGTCTATGGGAATTTGCCAGATATTAATTGGCTTAAGGGCTAATTGCATGAATGATGAGCGGCATGATGAGGCTATGAGCTGCATAAGAGTGGAGTGGGATTTTATCTGTGGAATTACGGAGGACAAGGACATTCCTCGCATTCCAGTTGTTGGTTGTTGGGCACGCCGGGTTGGTCCTCTAGATAAGAGTTTGACTACTAAAATGCACTAACCGTATCGGGCGTAAATATTGGGACGAGGGGATGAAACCCGTGACGAAGTTGTGTGGCAGTATTAACAGTGGCACCGCTTCCGGCTTCCTCGTTCCGACTGTACCGTATGCGCACTTTAGAGTAAAGTACTTTACCTTACCGCGAGTACTATCAAAATATTGATATGGGTATGACCTAAATAAGTGCACAACTTTTCATACGTTTTGCTCTGACCTTTGCCCAAATACCTTGGATTCTATTCAACCTTTCAAATGGTGGGCAATGGCAGCGGGGGTACACTGGAAACTCCCAGTAGAGTTAATTAGACTATCTCGACTGCTGGGACAGTAGATACTCTAGAGGACTTGAAAACACGCTACGAATAGCATTTACAGCCGAGGAAATTTCATTTCAATGCTTCGACATGCATCAAACATCAGCATTGCAATGACAGTCATGCCTTGGCCACGAAGCCCATTTCTTGCCTTAGGATTATGGCCCTGAGAGCCCGTGATGTCCTCATAGCAGCGTTCATAGCCTTCGTCGCGTGGGGCTATCTTATCAGCTGGGCCCCCTTCCTCCGATTCCTTGGATACGCTTTCATTGCCGGGGCTTCAACTACTCTCCTTGCCATTGGAGCACTGATACTACTCAGCACGAGAAAAAAACATCATGTTGGTCGATTGGCGAGAAGGCCTCCAAGGACCGCAGCCTTTGTTGCGCCGGAAGCATGGAAGGACGAGACCGAATGGCTTTCGACCAAAGCCATTCATAGAAGGACTCCCCTCTACCCTCCGTCTTTCATGATATCGGACAGCCTAGATGGTTTGCTTGAGCGGATCCTTCGTGACTATGTTACCTCCTGGTACAGCAAAATCTCGCCGAGTCCCAACTTCGTTAACGAGATTGAACGTGCGATGAGGACTGCATTGATCAATATCAGCAATAGACTCTATGGCATAGATGTGGTCGAGGTTGCGGTCTCAAGAATTGTCCCATTGGTCACGGCACATCTAAAGGAGTTCTACGAGGCTGAGAGAATCGTTCGAGGCAAGAACCTCAATCGCAATATCACGGAATCTGACGAGCTCGACATTGCAATAGCTGGTAAATACCGTGATGGAAAATTACACCCTGCAGCTTCGCTTGCTTACTCGGACCTGAAGCTCGTCCAACAAGAATATTTGCGCAGGATCATTGCCCGGCTCCTACCAGACGTCTTGCCTCAGACTATGATCAAGAGCAGAGCTGTTTCTGTGCTCATCAAGGAGATTGTGTCATGCTCAGTCTTCGCGCCGTTAATGCAGATCATATCCGACCCAGATACATGGAATCAATTGATGGAAGCATATGGCCGGACCATGCTCCAAGACCGAAAGACTGTCCGCAAGCTCCGAGCTGCGCTGGATCAGCATGCTTCGCCAGCACCAAAAATCCCAAAGCCACACAGCTTTCCGAGAATTGCTCCTGGTGACGATGAGCGCAAGTTCGAGCGCTTCATCAGGTCTATACGTCAATGTAACAATCTCTCCGAAGCGCGAAGATTCCGTAGCGAGGTGGCTAGTCAGTTGAAAAGGGAGTCAATGATGGAAGGGCAAGATCAGATATTCTTACGCCGCTTGGATACTGGCAAGCAACTACTTGACCAAAGAGTAGGCAAGCTCTCTGCCGTCGGAGGCACTTCGGGCTCTCGAATGCAGCAACCAGACTTCCAGAAGGGCCAAAGTACTTCAAGGCTGCTAAACGCGTCACTCACAGAGGTTCTCCATGATGCGTCTGGTCTCTCTTATTTCATGGAGTACATGGATCGCCACCAACTGATGACTTTTGTTCAATTCTGGATAGTTGTCGATGGGGTTCGGAATCCTTTGGAAGATGATGTACCGGGTGATGATCCCTTTTCTGGAACCCAGGTACAATGGACCGATTCGGATCGGACTGATATTGCCCAAATCAATGAAGCTTACCTATCGAAGCCTGAGCTCAATATTCCTGAATCGACGAGGGACGCTGTTCGAGCGTTTTTGAAAGCTGGTGCCGGAGCCACAATGCCGGAGTATCTCCGAGCTCGGAGTGCCGTGCTAAAAGCGCAAGCTGGTGTCCTAGAGGACATGAAAGAAGTTCATTTTCCGAATTTCAAGAAGTCAGATCTCTACTACAAATATCTGACCTCTGACGATGCATCTGCCAAGTCGTCTTCTAGGCCGGCAAGAGCTCTGAAGCAGCCCTCTGTGGCACCAATCCTTGAATCTCCAAGCAGGCCGACTTCTCTGTCTCGCAAGGCAACTCGCTTCAACGCAAATGGGCCGGACCTTCGCAGAAATGCGAACTCCAGCAACGATCTCAAATCAATTGTAAAACAAGCCACCGACGATTCTCAACCTGTCCTGTCACGTCGCTCTTTTGACGTAGATACGTCTGGGCCTTTGTTTGACGACGATATTGATGATGAGCCCCTTGCTCGTTCGACTCGAAGCCTTGATAACGAGTCCTTGAATGGGGAACCGGGAAATGGAAACCAAGAGCAAATGGTCGAAGCCATGGAAGCAGCACTGAACAATATCATGATAGATGATCCGAAGGAGGAAGACTCTAAGGATTTGATTTTTGATAGCCCAGAACCAAGCTTCTTATCTACGAAAACTGTAGACTCTCCACGGAGTTCGGGAGAGCACAAATCAGTGGAGACCACTTCTCACGGAAAGGAACGAGAGCGGCCAAATCTGGCTTCCTTGGGCCTTGTCAACACCTCCTCTCGAATTGGTGTATTCACAGACAACGATCTATTTGGCGATGAAGACAAATTCCTTGAAGACGAGCAAACGGACCCCGAGGTATCTGCCGACGAGACAGTGGAAGAGGAGATCCACCAAGCTGCACCTGGCGACCTAGGACTAGCAGAAGCCATATCCGCTCTGACTGTCGATATCGAAAGACTAGCCGCTCAGGACTCCGTCGTTGACACTTTGACACGGAAGGCCGAGCTTACGAATAATATTGCTGAGCTCAGGATATTGGGCAAGTCGAAGTCGAGTCTACAGCGAGAGATACGTCGGAAAGAACTTCAACGGCAACAGTACATTGTCCAAGAGAGTGACAATAGTCTTTACGGTCGTGCCAATGTTGACATCAAGTCGATCATGGTTGGGAAAGAGGATGATGGACAGGAGTTCGCTCTTTATGTGATTGAGGTGCAACGCAAGGCTGGAGAAAATATGTCTGCCGCTTCTTGGGCGGTTGCCCGAAGATACAGTGAATTTCACGACCTACATCAGCGTCTTCGCAACATCTACCCTGCTATCCGACATCTCGAATTTCCCAGGCGGAGACTGGTCATGAAACTGCAACGAGAGTTCCTTCACAAACGTCGCGTGTCTCTTGAAAACTACCTACGAGAACTCCTACGTCTACCGGCCGTCTGCCGCAGCCGAGATCTCCGCGCTTTTCTCTCGCAATCAGCGATCGTTTCCACCACTAACGATTCATCTCGCGAAGGTGAACGGCGCGACATCATTTCCCGTATCTACAACTCCGTAACTGATGGGATGGACGAGTTCCTGGGTAATGTCCCGGTTCTTGACCAGCTCTCAATTGCCGGTCAGAACCTTATCTCCGCCGCGACTTCGCAATTCAATACCATGCAGCCCACTGGCAGCAACGCCCCTCTGCCTATCGCGCCCGAAGACCCCATCCAAACCGCGGAGGCACGCGCCGAGTTGCTTGCTTTCGATCCCAACACCAGTAATACCAACCGTGCTGATCAGCTCGAGCCCTTTGTAAAACCAATCTGCGACATCTTTCTCGAAAGCTTCGATCTGCAACGTGGCAACAATTGGCTGCGTGGCCGAGCCGTCGTCGTGGTCCTCCACCAGCTCCTGGGCGGGACCGTGGAACGTAAGGTGCGGGAGATGGCACGGTCCATGTTCGCGGAGCCCAATATACTCAAATACATTGACATGCTCGAGGACAGCATGTGGCCCAACGGAGAAATGCGTAAGGAGACCACGGCCCGGACAGATTCCCAAAAGACGCACACAAGGGTCGAAGCAAGCGTGATGCTGGCGACGTTGATTCCGGATCTGGCAGGGAACGTAGTAGGCAAGGCAAATGCTCAGGCGGCGAGTAGGAGGATATTCGCAACGGTAAACAATCAGCGTTTGAATGCACACTTGGCGTTTACGATCCTCGATGAGGTTATCGATGTCTTGTTTCCTAAGGAAAGAATAGGAAGTTTGTAAGATGTGTCGAGTGAGAACTAACAGATTAGCAGCGCTTTAAGTGCTGAGCACTATAATATAAATGTCTAATATGAATCAGTGTTGTAGTTTCCAGTGCTTTTTTATTCAGTCCTTCAGACCAGAGGAAAGCAGATATGTACTCGATTTCCACGTGAATACGAGTACGAAGTTTACCCACTCCACTCTCTCGCGCTCTAGCGATACACCATGAGCTAGCTGGTTTCTGAAGGATTCTGTTGGAATCTTTATCGTGTCCGAGATGTCCAAATATGCCGATATGATGCTATTTGATCAGGCACGTATGTTTTTAGTAGCCCGAACCTATCTCTTTATTTCTTAAGAATACTGCATACTGTACAGTCCTAGATTAAAGTCTATATCGTCTATGCCTGCCTGTTGACAGCATTGTACCTTGGAAATTGGGACCGACTATCATGGGCTCTGATGTGTGGGCGTCTGCTACCAAGGGTGGTAAACCCTTGAATGTTCTTATAGTATGTACGCTCATACGCTCACACCATCATTTGCACTCTAATGCCACTTGACCATAGATTGGTGGTTCTCTCGCGGGCTTGTTGCACGGCACCATGATCAAACGCCTCGGTCATAATGTCCGTATCCTCGAGCAGAACCTGGTGTCGATGCGTACAGATCACGCCGCCGGCATGGGTACGGGGCCGCAAGGGCATAAATTACTCCAAATACTGGATTCATATAAAGAGCCATATTCAATCCCTTGTCCGGGCTTTCAATTTATTAACAGAGAGTCGAATGTCACACGTCTCGTCAACACGCCTATGAATTTGTCGGGCTGGAATGTCTTGTATTATCATTTGAGAGCCAACTTTGATGGCTTCGAAAGTGATTGTTGCCCAGAGCCACCTACGGCAATGGATGCTGACGGCGATGCAACCTACGAATTGGGCAAGAAAGCTACGAACGTGTCTTATGCAGACAACAAGGTTACAGTGGAATTTGAAAATCTCAGAAGTGGAGGGACCGGATCCGCCCAATCGGATTTGGTCATTGTTGCAGATGGTGCAAACTCAACCATTCGTCAGAAGTTGTTGCCAAGTATCAAGCATGAATACTCTGGCTATGTCGCCTGGCGAGGGACAGTCCCCGAGAAAGATGTCTCCGAGGACACAGTAAAGCTAGTCGAAAACCGTTTCACTGTGTATCCAATGAAGCAAGAACATATTCTCGGGTATACGCCAACTTTCCAATGAGTAAACATACGATGAGCTGATTGATTGGCAAAAGCTACGTCATGCCCGGCGGGGAAGGCAGTCTCCAAGCAGGAGACCGTCTGCTAAACTGGGTCTGGTACTTCAACTGCCCCGAGGGCTCGCAGGACCTTGAAGAAAACATGACCGACACCGACGGCCACAGACATCGAAACACGCTCCCCGTCGGCAAAATGCGACCAGAAGTGTGGGCAAAGCAAAAAGCCCACGCGGCTGAAGTCCTAGAGCCCTCATTCCTGGAGCTGATCAACAAGACCACCGAACCCTTCATATCGACGGTCCGCGACTGTGCCTCCCCACGAGCAGCCTTCTTCCACGGTCGACTGTTACTGGTCGGAGAAGCACTCACTCTGATGCGTCCGCACACGGGAATGAGCTTCAGCCACGCGGCCGTGAATTGCTTACTGCTGCAAAAGGTCCTTCGGGGAGAGATTTCGATGGCGGAGTGGGAGAGAGAGGTGTTGACGCATGCGGAGAAGACGAGGCTGCAGTCCTTGGTTTTGGGTGAGTATTTCCAATCCGGGGTCTTGAGCCGCACTTTCTTGCTCGGTTTGATCAGCTGGGTTTTTGCACTGGTGCGGCAGCGGTTGGTCAAGGTCTTTTGGCGTTTTCACCTATGATAGGGGCGTAGTGAGGCGAAGTGCTTACATGCGATATACGGCGGATTGGATCACATCTGGCGCCCCTGCTCAGGGGCTTTGTTGTGGCAGTTCATGCTTGTACTTGGAATTGATGAACACTGGATCTCACACATTAAATGCCATTTATCAAGCCGGAAGATGAGACTCTCAGGCCAACTTGAACATCTATTGATCTTCGTGCTATTCCGTCACAATGCACGATGTGTCAGGCAGCGTTACACACTCCGTATGTTTTCTTCATTCAAGATCCTTCAGTATGCCAAACATACTAGTTTTTAACTTATGCGGTTCTTGTTATGTAATATATACAGACCGTTACGTATCAAACAAACCTATAAATCGTGGCAAAATCGATATCATTACTTTAGTCTATACTTTCCCGATTGAAAGATCTGATAGATGGCTCTATTCTCGTCCCCTTCGAAGACGAGAGTCGGTCAGTCCCCGTTCTTTTTTGTTTTTTATTTTCCCCCAAGTGAACGTCGACTTCTTCGCCTCCCTATCTTCCCATAACCTACTACCATCATCTACTGTCTTTCACCCCGGTTCCGAATTCTGGTAAACATTACCATTGCAATTGATAAAGCTGCTCTCCGTTCCCATAGTCAAAACTCTGCAAAACGTAAAAGTACAGGGTATCGAGTCCATTTCTCCAGCGCTGAAATTCAAATGCTCGCTAAATTGACAGGTCTATATAGTACATCATGTGTTCATCAGCATATCCGATAGCGTTTAAATCATTACCGCGTCGATACCGACTTTGCTATGGCCCAAAAATTCGCAGTAACGGTTTTGATTAGGCAGAGAGGTGCCAAAAGAGATTTTTTGCTAAGCTTTTTGTCACGCTTTAGCCAAAATCCGCCCTTGATGGATCTTTGTCCGTATATATGAATCAATCGCTTAGTGACAAATGAGGCTGGCTCGCTGTCGTATACACAAAGAAGTGGTGTTGGTCTTGCCCCAAGACGAGGTGCGATGAGTGATCTATCCGGAGCAAAATCCTAGCCTTGAATTAGCTGGTAATGGTGGTGGTGGTGGTGGTTCAATGAACTACCTTGAAAACCGAACTCTGGGCTCATACTCGCATACACATGTCTAATATTAGAACGATGCAGTGGGTATGTTCGAGTTTCTGAATGCTTTTGGTAATTGTTGATATATAGAGCTCTGCCGGGAGATGTGCCGATGGGAAATCGTCAGGCACCGATCCAACCTATCCTTAAGCGGAGGGTATCGGGCCCCGGGGACTCGGGCGGTAGAGCCAATAAACACGTCTGCAATCCTTGACTCTTTGGTCTATATCCTGGTTGGCAATCTTTTGGTGAGACGTTCGCAGGTGCTCCCTGAATTCTTGCGCTTTGTTGCTTCGCTGCCTGGCGCAGCCTTCGACGTTACAATCGTAGTATGAGAACGATGCGTAGCGATCCCACTCAGAACTATTGCGCATTCGAAGCTGTCTTCTTCGTACTAGGATTCTCGCACATTCCGCTAGATCTTGCTGAACCCGGGGGTCCGCGAGATAGGCGGCTGTGGCGACGTATATTTTCTCCAAAGTTATGCCTCCTGCAGTCTTTTTATGACCAGTCAGTCGAGTCAACCGGTTGCTTTTCCATTCGTCCATAGCAATCTCTTTGAGGCGCGTGCCTCCGTCAAACCTAAAGTACGGGAAGCACTCTTTATTGCCAGACACTGAAAAACCTGCCATCAATTTGTGCACTCCTAGGGTCATGGAAGTAACCTGAGCGGCTCCTTTGAAGTTTGCTATGGCATTGTAAATGTGACCGAAGGGCCCCTTCTTTTTCGAGAAGCGTTCGACTGGTGAAACTCCTGTCCCAATACTTATGAAAGGGCCCATGCTTCTCTCCTTTGTTCCTCCGTGTTTTTCAATGACATCATTGTATGCTTCTAAAGACGGATTATTGGATCCAAATCCCCCGTCTTTGAACGTGATGGACCCTTCCGCGCTGCCCCTTGGAATTGTGATTGGACTAAAGTATGTCGGCGCTGCTGAAGTAGCTCGTGCTACTTTACAAATGGGCAAGTTCGGAGCATCGCCATACGTTCCGGTTCCACCGTAACGGGCTTGACTCCTGGACCGTTGTAAAGGTCTACGAGTCTGATATGTCCGGAATGGATAGGCATAGTCCGTTTCACCGCTGTCTGCGTATGCAAGGACCATACTAGTTCAACTGAGTATCAGCATTAAGACAGGGGAGCACCGGTTGATAGCCCTACCATTTGCACACGTCTTCATTCATGGGATAATAATCCCCAAAGTCGCCTGGCTGGCAATATCTCTGGGTAACATCTATGATCGCGGCTTCAAGAGTGCGCCAATCGAACTTGTGCCACAAAATGGCGCCTTTGGCCAATGGTCGCGGATTACCGAACACCTTTGCCCCAAGCGCCTTGTACTCCTTGATACAATCATCGACAGACATACGGAAGCGAGAAAGCATAATGCTGATTAGCCTGTTTCTCTATCAGTCATCAAGTGTGGTAAAAGTCATGCCGCCTATTCCTCACCCTCCAGTACTAGTCCCCGCAGCATATGTAAAGTAATGGCAAGGCAGGAACAGAGATGAGTTGGGTAGTCCTTCGGTTGAGGTAGCAACGATGTCATCTTCTTTCGAGCTATCTGAGCCACCAGAAATCTTCTTTGACATGGGCTTGTATTCTTTAGGCTCGAAGCTAGACTGTACTTGGGTATTGAGCCTTTTTTCTTCCTCTCCTATCTTATTCATCAAGGCCTGCAGTATGAGAAGAGAACCGTAACCTCGAATACCACCGCCGTCTACGATGAAGTCAGAGCTGTATCAGAGACATCGCGTAAAAGCTTACCAAAGCTTATGACAGCTTGTTTCGTCCATTCTTCACCCCTGAGGCGATGGGCGAAGAACTCCAACAAGATTCCGATATCTTCTGCTTCAGGTATGTCGTCATGAGAAGTACCTCTAATGTCAGACTCCACGTATATGAAGTGCTCTCTTATCTGCCGAAGATCACTTTCTTTGATGTCTCCGAGTTCACCACCAATGATCAAAGCAGGAGTCTTAGCTTTGATGATGGGCTTGGGAGGGTTGAGTGCTGGCATGGTACCACCTATGGAGATGACACCTCCAAATTCAATGTTTTCCCACAACGCGACTGCCGCAAGGGCATCCGTGCCTCCCTGACGATGGCCAAGAATAATGATATTCCGAGGCGAAAAGCGAAATCTATCGATGAGATTGTGCTTTATGACATCAAGCAAAATTGTGCGGCTTTGCCTTGGGAAACCTCTGTCGTCTCCGCTGTCATCTGCTTCGCGCAGATCGGTAAGGTTTCTGCCTTCCCTGTCGGACGAGCTTGCCTGCAAGGTTCCGAGTAGAAGGAATACGCTTTCTGGCAGTACTTTTTGTAGTCTCAAAGCCAGTTCATATAGAGGGGGCTCCGCTTTCGAATTATTATGCATCATGATAACGCAATTTTTGACATCTTCATCAATAACGCGTTCCAATATTTTTATAGGAAGCCCAGAGAAATCCTCTTGTGAGGGAAAGCAAGGTAGGCCACCTGCATTCAGGCCAACGCCTTCTTGCTCCTGCTTGAGATCTTGAAGCACCCTTCCCGGAGGACTCAAGGGGGCAGCCGCAGTGGTATTCGTCTCCGTCGATGAGGACGAACTTGTGGCAGTGCTTGAAGTCGGAGTTTGAGGCTCCTGCTGCGCCTCGGAAGGGTGCATGAAATTATCGTGGGCGGTATTTGCCCGGCCCTTACGATGTGTGGATGATCAGCAATTTCTGCTGATGTCCTTTTGAGAGGTAAGACCTACGGTCTCGGTATTGTCTACGATTTCGCTGGTGGTGGCTGCTGACTCGTACCTAATGAGAATTGTTGGTGCCTGCAGACGGCTTTCGAAGCACCAAAAAGGGGTTGAATTCACCTGTTGTAGGGTGGGTAACTTCTTGACTATCATAGGCAATGAGAGGTCAAGCCCGTATGCGCACCTTCCCCATGCATCTCCTACTCATTGTCACGATACTGTGCACGAGTGGGAGATATATCGCCTCTGGACATTGTACATTAGGCGTCTTTACAATCGTCCGGACAATCATCTGGTTATGCATATCGTAAGTCGTACGATTCTAGCTGAGAACAAGCGATGGATTCGTAAGAGCCTCGGAGCTCGAACACGTTAGAGTAGACAATGGATCGACAAGGCTTCAACTTCTCATGCATCCCGTTGGTCAAGCAGAGAGGGGCCCCCTGCGGCTGACGATGCTGAAAGGGAAAAGAGGCAGTAAGGTGCAGTGCATGTGGCACAAGATCTGCCAATGAAGATGTGATCCGATTTGATTGGGAAGGTGGGAAACCCTCAATGCGCAGCAGATTGAGAGCGCACCTTTACATCATATACGATAAGTTTGCACAGCAAAAAAGCAAGTGCAGAGGGTACATGTGTTTCATAGCCATAGAGGTACATGATCCATAGGATGTAGAAGGACAATTAGTCAAGTCAATACCGATAGAAGCATAGTGGAGTATTTCACAAAGACGTATGTATTCAAGGTTGCAACACACGATAACCTAGCACCATGTCAGCATCGACTCGAGCTCGTGGCCTCAGAGCTCATGATTTCACAGCCTGGTGCTGCCACGTGAAAAAAGCCAGCGTAGAGTGACTGCTTGGACATTCGGGGAAAAATATGACCAAAAAAAATCAAGACGTCCTCTTGAACGTCATTCGAGGAGGCTTTACGCTGGAACGAGTACGGCAGGGATGCAGCATGTTCAACAAGGGCGTGAAGGAGGCGTTTGCAGCGATGTGCAGCAGTCCGAATCAGGCAGACAAACTGCTCAAATCTGCTAGTACGCTGACAACTTTCGAGAATGATTTTGATTACCAGACGTTCTACAGAAGGAGATAGAACCGCATCGATTCAATTCTCATTGGCACGATATAGTATTCAGTCCACTCGTTATCAGATAAACCAAAGGCCTCTAGATCGGTCGTTCATGCACCTCGGGATTCAGCGCTTAGTGATCCTATTACAACCATGTTTCTTTTCCAGTCCATAGCTGCGGATGGCTGCGGAGGGCAGGATATTGATAGGAATGATCTGAATAGTTGACCCTTACAGAGGTCGACACCGAAAGTCCTGCCACATGTCCTTGTTATGCCATAGCCCAAAACAGCCCCGATGGCCTAGGGACTCTATAGGGAGCATTGACCCCTAAAGTGGTCGGCTTTGAGTGCATAGAAGCGCAACGTCCGGGCAACCTTCCAGCCTTCCAGGTAGGGCAGTTTCGATGCCAACCTCGGTATTCCACCTCTCAGCTAGGCTCCAAGCCAAGTCCAGCAGAGTACTAGATGACCGCAGGAAATGCTAGCGGCCGGTGTAGCCGTGCGACGGATATCCAAGCATTTACTGGTCTGACGGTCAGCGCAACCGGCTTAGGACTGCTGCGTCATTGAGCTTGGTCATGCGGAGGTAAGATTTCATACTCTAAGTGCAGCATGCGATGTAACGCTATGTGAGTATATAACGTGAGGTAGTCTCAGGTAGAAGGTAAGATACCAGTACCTATAAGTTTGCTGATTCCTACGTAAATATATAGGTACTGGTGTCTTACCTCCTACCGGAGACTACCTCGCGATATGTACTTGTGCTTCCCTTCCCAGCACATAGCGTTACACTGCATGCTGCACTTATAGGATGCCAGACTCTCAGCGACCCTTTTGACAATCCCGGCTTCACGATTGGTCATACCTAAGCAACATTTATAAAGAGTGGCCATGAATGTGATCGATCTCCAGTGATCTCATGTTATAGAAACGGAATATTCGGAGGTCAACACTGCTGATGTATTAGCGCCAATCAAAGCTAGTCCCACTGCACCAATCCCATCGGAGTCACTGGGCGTTCTTGGAGGGTGTTTGTCCTCAGGCTTGAGTATATCACTACAACTGCGCCCCTCACTGCCTCGATGCCTCTCATGACAGCTTCGCCTCGTCTGGCTTTTCCGTCCTGGGGTGCGAGCGTACACTGTTTATGATAGAGTGTTTTCCCCTCAAACAATGTGTCTTGGTGGTCCTTCTAAATCCTATAGCTCTAATCGACCCCTCATGAGCGAAAAAGTGACGGTCTTTGATCCCGAGTCCAAGGACCTTCAAAGACTTCCTCGAAACAAGATCGATGGTCTGTCGCTGAACCCCTTATTGTTGCATTTAAGACGTTCTGAAGATCATATTAGCCTCGAAATTCGATACAGTGAATGTCCCGAGGCTGCGGCGCCAATTCGACGTTTATGGATCCAACGAACTGGCCAAGGGGACTTCTCACGCGTCTCATGCAATCGTCACTCGGCCCACAGATGAAGTCGAAGACAAGAGCTTCTTGGCTCGATTGTATATCGGTCGGTTGGGTGTCACGTCTGACGTGCAGCGGCTGCTATCTTCAAAACACCGAATTCTGTACATTGGCCCTCTGACAGATCATCCACATAACACGGATTCGGATATGACATAAAGCCATCACAGAACTGTGTTTTGGGTGTCTCGATAGCTTTAGTCAGCTGGGGCGGATTGACAACCCGGGGGGGGATATACACATGGAATGGATCAGAGGGACGGAAGAGTGCGGGCTTAGGAAGAGACGGACAGCCATATGGAAGGGCTGGGTGATTTGACATCGCAGGGAGATGACGTGGATTTTCTTTAAGCCACATATGATCGTTTTAATTGACAATACTACGTGTAAATCAAGATTTTTCTGACGCAGTGGCCGCAACCATCAAGCTACCTGAATACGTCCTTTCGAAGAGTCTGTGACTGTGGCACACTGCCCAAGGTCACGTCCATTACTTCGGAAGCCTCGATGGACGATAGGAGATCACAACGTGTGCGAATAAAGGCGATTCTTCGACCGCTGTCAGGTATCTAATCTCTTATGTCCTGGCGAAACTCCTTTGGAGGTATAACGCAGAGGAGAGCCCAAATCTTGAGGCTCGGCTAGCGCATGGCCACAATACAACAGTCAATCTCAGGGTCTAAGTATCTGGTATTATCCCAACTCCGTTGGATATTGCAAACATGTTGCAGCAAGCATGATCGACGCACGCGCGCCGCTGATCATGCCAGATCCATTGCACCACGTACTGTGGAGCTTACTTCCACACACAGTCAGATCGTGAAAGAAGTACAAGTCGGCTCTTTCCACCACAGCTCTTCGGATTCCTAATCAAAGACGCAAGCAGTAATCGGACCCATTGCTTATGCCTCAAAGATGGCTCTTGCCCACGAATGAGCTGACCAATCATCACCTCATCAACTCCGCTAATCGGACTTCGCCGGCATCGGTCCTATCCACAACCGCCTATACCTTGCCCCTATCATCCGCAAAACACCAGCACGCCACCAACCTAACCAATAGAAGTGCAGACGCGCAATGAAGCTACTCATCGCAGCAACATGCTCCGCTCGTGTGACGACAGCGTAAGTATCTTCGGCATCGAGTTCGTTGGAGCCATATATGTCGAAGTGGGGATGGAACCTCGGTACGTCAAGGATAGTATATTTGGCAGCTATATAGGTCAGCGTCAATTATATCTGGGGTGACAGGGACTTCGCATTGAAACTAACATACGATCAAGCTGGGCGAGAGGGACAAGTCTGAGGCTGCGTTCTTCTGGGTCAAAAACGGGGACGCGGTTGTCAAATCGCAGCTGTGCTGGGAGTAGGCTCATGACTGATCATCCGGACGATTTTGCATGTTGGATCCTGGATGTGTGTGCAGTAATGACAGCAGAAAGAAGAGAAATAGGGCTTTTCACAGTTTTGAGGTCCGAGTAAAGTGACAAGATGTCTCGGCCGAATCGGAAACATGCATGCAGGTCGCCCGTTTGGGACTAATCAATATCAATATAAATATCGATACGTCATTATAATCTTTGCTTTGAAGAAAGGAAACCTTCTCAATATCTAAAATCTCATGATACGTGCTCTTGATACCTTGATAGACAGCCTCCACTAAGAAGTTACGACAATTCTTTACTACCCCAACCAAACCATCAACAGTCATACCGAATCTCGCAATGAACCACGCTCCCTGCACCATCAAACCCCCTGCCCACAAAGCCAGCAGGCCTCACCTTCATACCTCCAATCCGTGACCATCGCGCCAGACATTCGATGTGCCAAGCCATCTACTCTACCACCGCCCTGCTCCCGACACACTGCTCCCAAGAGTACGTGAAGCTTCACTGTGGTCAAGAGCTTTATCTCCAGCATTTACTGGCCCTCGTCGTTTTCAGAACCCCCTTCGAATGACTCTAGATCTATTCTCTAAGTTCTACAGATTGCTTTCGCTGAAATTCGGTACTCGATAATGAGATATGTCATTCTTTCCATAGGCTCTCAGAGGGGACTGATGAGTACGGACGCTGAACTGTCAAGATGGTGGCTTGACAAACCACAAGCGAATCCTACCCGTGCATACGCACGCATTAGCTGACTCATACCGATATTCTGTTACGGTGGGATTGGTGAACAAGACGATGGAGATGATGGAGTTGTAGTTTCAAGCTAATTATATACATGTGTGTTGTTTTAAGCACGCTCGATATAGGATGAAATTTCTAGCAAAATTTGATGTTGGCTAATCGATGAAAACAGCTAAATCTTGTGGCTTAGAACGTGTGTGTTTGGTTGAAGGAGGGTACTAGTAAGCAGTAGGCAATTCAAACGTTGACTTCGATAGATAGGCATGCTTATTTTGGCTTGCTGATGGGAAATCTCAAATATTTATGCGTATATGCCTCTTCAATCTATTATCAACCTGTCTTCTATGCACTAAGTCTATCAATGTGAGGACTCCGCCTGCTGACCGTGGACGCTTCTCTTAGCTCCGGAGCTGTCTTGCCGTTCACGTATCGATCATGAATCTGCAAAGACTGAATCGGATGTTGAAAGATTAGACGGAAGTAGAGAGAGGGTTGAGGTCAAATTCAACGGCAGTGGATCCAAGTGACATGACTTTGATGCGAGAGGGTCGGGCCATCTGGTACACTTTTGTGATACTACTGCAAACAACCAAGTCAGTCCAATCAGTGAATCGGAGTTGTTCAGTTGCGAGTCCGCTTACACGCGATGTAAAGTTGAAAATTCGTCGGATTGAGGACGGAGTCCAACATGTTCAGACAGAGGCATGGATTCCAGTCTAGCTGCTCCTTAGGATCGGTATGGCGCGTCAATGCGTTGTGTCCTAGGTAAAAGCGAATAAGCTGATATAGTACGATGTAAGTTTGGTAATTCCCATAAAAGACTCCAGAGTCCCCAGTAAATTTATTGTTCGTAACAGAAGGGCAATGATTTCCTGTCGACATAGGCGGTTGAACCAAAAACGCTGGACACAAGAAGGTGTAGACGGTATTTTCGGCGTAGAACGCTTGTATGGGGGTGGAGTGAGGGCCGCCTACGAGGCATCTATGCCAAGGATCGTACCCCAGGTTCAGAAACCCGTAATGCCTGGCAGAGTCCTCTGTCACGCAGGCAAGACGAGGTGGGGTGAGCCTATCAAGACGAGGTTTCAGGTTCCTCTTGCCTATCAAGTAGTATATATGATCTAGTATTGTCACAACAGCCTCTTGGACTTCGTCCTCCTTGAACATTGCCTTGAATCCAAAGATGCTGTCCACTCCGTTTGAATGGGCATCGACGAGGGCCATTCGTGCTAGGGCTCTGGCTTGATCGACCACATCGCTGATATCCCAAAATTTATCGCCGCAATTCTCCGGAATTAAGTAATAAACGTCGGTAAGGTTATTTAGCTATCCACTTAGCGAGTGATCGTTTTGAGATGGTCGACTCTACCAACCACTGGCCAATGTCAACGCGGGTCTTGCGGACAATGGAATGAGACATACTGTTCGATGAAAGAGGTAGAGAATTCGAAGATAGAACCATAGGCCCTATGATGAGTAGGGTAGCCAACATCTTGGCACATAAAGAGTAGACTTTTCACAGATGTCTTTGTAGATAGTGGAATGCCTGTATGAAGCTCAGGAGAAATTTAAAGCTCGAGGAGAATTTCAAGTAGAATTAACAAAAGACCTTGAGAACGTAGACAGAAGTGGGGTATCAACGTGAGAAAACATCCCCTCATCATGGGCCGCCTCAAGCGCTTCGTTTCATACTCCGTAAGCATGCAATTCCCAAGTATCCATCCTATACGCCTACATGCGCGTAGAACTTGCCTGGGTATAGGTGATAGGTCGCCATGAATGCGACTAATCAACAGATCACGATTGCATTACTAATGGAACTTCATGTGGAAAATTGTTGTTGAAATAGCTTTGAATGTTTTTAATAGCGTGGATTAAGCGGAAGTTACTGTACAATCACTTGCCTCGATGCTTAAAGTATTAATCGTGCCATACACTTAGCTCCCGGAGCGCTAATAGCCTTCGGTGCTAGACTCTTGGGCCGTCGATCTGTAGATCCGCCCTAAACTTTAAGGTGCTATTTGGCGTTGGGGGTCGGTCAAAGTAAAGGTGGCCACGCTAATTTATTTACCTCGGGGGTAGACGAGAGCGGGGTCCTGAGCCCTACGGCATACATGGAAACCTTCCTTTGCACCGAAATCTTTACGTCTTACCGCTATACCTACGAGTACCATATATGGCTTCATTTCGCATACCTGAATTGTCCATCTTTGCAATTCTTCTCTACTCCTTCTTGAACCGCAGCGCCTCTCGGACTGATTGCTCTCAGTCCCGCCATGGCCTCAACTGCCCTCGACCATCCCGCCTTGGATGATGTGCGTTCGACTCACAGAAACGAGATGGACGAGAAGTCTGTCGCTCACGGTGTAGACGAATATGTCAGGGCTTCATCGCCCATCTCGGACGACTCCAAGAAACCACTAATCGATAGCACGCACCGCAAATTGAAGCCAAGGCATATACAGCTAATTGGAATTGGGGGGTATTTGAGAACAATATGATGCTCATATGAAGAAGCGATGCTAAGGATTGCTCTTGTTGTGTAGGACAATAGGAACAGCGCTCTATGTGCAGATAGGTGCATCAAGCTCACACCTATGTGGTATTGAATATTTGCTCACGGCGAGAACAGGTCACGGCCTTGTTCAGGGTGGTCCCGGCTCCCTCTTTATCGCATTCGCCTTCTGGTAAGCCCTTCGTTCCTATCGGGCAAAGGTTCGTTGCTAGGAGTATTCTGGAGGATACGCTTCACAAGCGTTGAGAGGAAGAGGGAGCGTATTTCCTTGTACCACTCTGTGATCAGAAGAGGAAGATCAGTATCTTATCAACTATGATCTAGATGTACATTCATATTATGCGTCACGATCTGTACGGAAGTCAGCTTCTCTTTTGCTCGTTTTGAACACGTGATGGCACCAATTGGACTCGGACTATGATACCTATACCGCAAGACTGTCAGAGGAGGGGCCCAAAAAACCTCGGTGATCTTGAATCCGTAAAAGATGGCCCTCGAACCAGCTGGATCGGAAGACACTGCCCAATACTGGGATTTGCAAAGGCAGCGTGTTCATTAGTGTCAGTTGAAACGCTGACAAAGTGATTCTTTAGCTATGGCTGAAATGGTCACTTACCTTCCCATATCTTCCCCCTTTATCCGCTTCGCTGGCCGGTATGTCGACGAAGCCTTCGGTGTCGCCGCGGGCTACAACTTCTTCGTCTTCGAAGCCATGCTCGTTCCATTTGAGGTCGTTGCTTGTAATCTTATCATTCATTATTGGAGTGACGCTGTCCCAGCAGGTGGGATAATTGCCATCATTATTGTCCTATACGGGTAAAAGCCTCTCCCAAGCAGGGAGTGAAATGACTAATAGCACGAGATCAGCTTTATCAATATTTTTGCGGTGAAGTGGTATGGCGAATCGGAGTTCTGGCTTGCCCTAGGCAAAGTAATATTGATCGTCGGCCTCATTGCCTATACTTTCATCACCATGCTTGGTGGTAATCCACATCACGACCGTTTCGGCTTTCGCTTCTGGAAGAACCCTGGCTCCTTCGCGGAGTATTATAAAACAGGCTCGCTTGGCCGCTTTCTTGGATTTCTGCAATGCGTCATCCTAGCGAGTTTTACAGTCGCCGGTCCGGACTATGTCTCCATGGCCGCAGGCGAGGCCGAAAACCCACGGGTGGTGATGCCGAGAGCGTACAATAAGGTCTTCGGACGACTGATGGCCTTTTTTGTGTTAGGTAGCTTGGCAGTGGGCATCAATGTGCCTTACACAGATCCGGAGCTTATAGATGCTTTCACAAATTCCGAGCCGGGAGCAGCCGCAAGTCCGTACGTTGTAGCGATGAACCGACTAGGTATCACGGTGCTGCCAGATATTGTGAATGCGCTGGTCCTTTCCGCGGCGTTCAGTGCTGGCAACAGTTATGTGTACTGTGCGAGTCGAAGTCTCTTTGGCTTGGCCTTAGAGGGTAAAGCACCAAAGTTATTCACCAGATGTACGAGGAATGGGGTTCCGATTTACTGTGTTTTATTTGTGCTGGCCCTGAGTCTGTTGAGCTTTCTGCAGGTCAGCGATGGAGCAGCGGTGGTATTGCAGTGGTTCGTCAACCTGGTGAGTCAGACTGGAGGGCCGAAACCCAGACTCTCTGCCCTACAAAGGCCGTTTCCAGCCTTACCTCGCATGGTATGCGCTTTCCGGCTGTTTCATCATGACCTTTGTTGGAGGCTATACAGTGTTTTTGCCAGGACAGTGGAGCGTTTCAACCTTTCTTTTCTCATATACTATGATTGGTATATTTCCTGTTTTGTTCATTTTCTGGAAGCTCTACAAAAAGACGAAATGGAGGAGCCCCAATGAGGTCGACTTGCTGATGGATGTTGACATGATCGAGGAATACACGAAGAATTACGTGCCACAGGCTCCAAAGTAAGTTAAGATGATGCAGGTAAGTGAACTTCACACTGACTTGGTATAAATCTAGGAACAAGTTCTACGGACTCCTAGACAAGACGTTCAACTGAGATAGTGACAGTAGGTCAACTATGCTTGTAGTTCAACACCACAAGACATGATACCACATAACAGCGCATGACAATAGTCTTCTTTTGAGAAATTGTTCGAACAGGATCAATCTAAAAGAGACAAACCTTTTTGTAAGACAACAAGCAGACAAACGAAGCATTTGCAAGTGGCGATGTAGAAGTGTGAAGTCAGAAAGAAGAGAAACTACGTATAAAACTCCAAAGCACAGCGGAGGCTCCTCCGCTCCGCCAAGACCTGCATGCAACCCACACTTCCTCCACTACCTTGCCTTACTCTGTACACAACCCTACAAACACCATACTCGTACATCTCCCTCCCCTCCCTACCCAACCCCCAATCATTCCCAACCAACCAGACAAAAAATGTCCACCCCCACCTCCACCCAACCCCAAACCAGTAAGCCCCCCATATCCCCCCCGTCCCTCCCCCCTCCCCCCTCCCCTTTCCCCCCCCGGCCTCAACCCCAAAACTAACAACCCCCCCTTCAAACAAAAACAGTCGACCTCTCCGCCCTCCCAACCCCTCAACTCACCACCGTGAAAAACCAACTCACGCAAGAACTATCGCATCTGACGAATTCCTTCAGCCAGCTCAAGGCGGCGCAGGCCAAGTTTCGGGACTGTGGCGTTAGTGTGAGGGAGGGGGTTGGGGGGGCGAGGGGGGAGGGTGAGTTTGGGTTTCTTTGGATTTTGGTTTTGTGGGGGGGGGTGGAAGGGAGGGAATGGGGATGGAGGGAATAGTGAAGAGGAGGGCGGGGAGATGGGGAGGTTGGATATGTGGTTCCATGGGGGGGGGGAGAGGGGGCGGGGAATAAAGATTCAGTACAGATGAGATGAAACACACAGACGCTGACGACCCCTCTCCACTACAGGCACGCCCATCCTCGTCCCTCTGACACCCTCACTCTACGTTCCCGGAAAATTGGCGTCTACAGATGTGGTCCTGGTGGACATCGGAACGGGCTTCTACGTCGAAAAGGTTCGTCGCTGGACTGTACAGGTGCTAGGGAAGAGGACGAGCTAATCTCAGGCAATCGCTCAGACACCGCCAGCCGCGCGCGAATTTTATTCACGGAAGGTTGACGAGTTGGGAAAGAATTTGCAAGATCTGGAGAAGATTGTGCAGGGGAAGCAGGGTAATCTGAACGTTGTCGAAGATGGTGAGTGTCTCTTTACTGCTTCTTTTTCCCTTCTGGATGAAAGGGAGGGGGGCGCCGTCACGAGGTGGTTGACTGGGACTCATATATAGTATTACGACAAAAAGTGATCAGCGAGAATAGCAACAATGGAGCGGATAGTGGGACGTGAAGTGGTTGCATCCAAAATTCTTTCTAATATACAGTGCCAAAGCCAAAGCCTGAGCGAGATATAGGCTGCTCCTCCCGTCTCATACCACTAACCACTCAGCTAACGCCTGAGGTGCGGGAGCTCTTGCTTGATACTGTCAATGAAGTTGGTGACGAGTTTAACATTCTGAAGGAACTCTACCACCCCCGGGTCCACCTCTTCCATCTCGGTAGCGTCCGACATTGATGAGAAGAAGGTCTCCAGCGTTGGACTCCATCCGGCTGCTTCCCCAATACCCAAGGTGGAATTAGCTGTGAGAGTGGAATCCCAACTTGTATTATAGAGCGTAGCGCCCCAATTTGTCTCCATTGAGACGTTCTCATTCTTTGAGTTGCCATAAGTGTCATAGCGGGCGATCTCAAACTCCCACTCGGGCTGATTGGCCAGTCGATAAACGAAGGCAGTCTTCTGCTGAAAGGACGTGGGCTGCATGTTGATTGAGAGACCTTTCTCCCACGTGAACGCTCGTTGGCCAGTCAATTCGATTCGCGTCCCCGGGATCTTTGAAAATTTAACGCTCTGTGCAAATTCCTTCATCTCGGGAGTAATTCGACTTGCGTCAGTGCTATTCTCAGACGAGACTTGAAGCTTCCAAGAAGCGCCGCTAAGAAGCTGTCAGTAAAGCAACTGAGAAATGATCTTGGAGACTTACCCGTCGACTCGAGCCATAAATACTTCCAAGGGGACCGCAAAGTCTCGCCGATCCGTCCTTGCCCACAGCTCTTGTACTGTCTCGTATATAGTCGGAGCCGCCGTACTACTCTTCAACTCAAGCGTGAAGCTCATTGGTGGGCCATTTGGATTCTGAAACTCGAAGTAGGCACTAAATGAAGGTAGAATTCCTTCAAGGGAGATCTTGCCACTGGTCAAAGGGAGAAAGAGATCAGTTGCCTTGTGGACCTTGGCCATAATCGTTGCTGCGTCCTTTTTGATTTGCAGACTAGGTAACGAGATAAGTAGAGTATTAGGACAGTTCGGACATCGACTTACTCTCTGATCAGGATTCCCTTAGTTTCTGACAGAGTCATATCATCCATGAATTCTCCAAAGTGAATGGATTCTGCTCCTTCTTTCCAACGATATGTCTTTAGCGCAAAAGTCCCAAAGTGAACACGCATCCGAATCCGACCACGATAGTGAGGCAGACTGGCAATGCATTTCCGTAATGAGAGCTCCATACGGCTATTATTCTTCCTCGTGTACTCCTTGCTCTCGGATTGCCATTCTTCAAGAGCCTGCAAGTCCAATTTACTACCCGTCAACATAGGAATCATACTTTTGGTTTCCTTTGGATGGTTGAGGGAGGCAGGCAGCATTCTGACATCTTTTCGGATCACCGATGGATGTGGTGGCTCTACCAGGAGTAATTTATTAGCTCGGACGCTCTTCGCAACGTACTCTCTCATTGTCCCTTCTATGCGACCCATAGTCGCTTTCACTGACTCTTCACTGTCGCTGAAGATCCTGAACGCTGCTAGCTTGGTATCGAAGACAATATGACAGAGATATTGGATCCTAATGGGATCAAAGGCTTCTAAACTCGAACCCAAGATATCTTCTGGCCGTACCTCGTCGACTGGCCATATAAAAGTACCATCATGTGGGAAGACCCGGCCAGCTTCTGGTACTCTTTGAAATTCTAACAACTTCTTCTCCTTCCGAGTTTTCATCTGCGAACGATGGTACACATGACCGAGAACTGACATCTCCTTGGCAAACATGTTCTTGGCCACGGGCTTCCGTGAAAAGTCCCTTTGCAGACGACTGAGCCAACCATCAATTTCGGCTCTAGTGGCTTGGATTTGGCGAGCATCCCCCCACAAGAGAAGCTCACGATCAGTCTCCTGCTGGGGTGGGCGGATGAAAGACCCTAGGCGGACCCCAATCTCTTCGAACATGTCGTACATTTTCTTTTGATTTGGCTCGAGGTCAGAACAGTCTTTAGGTAGCATGATACTACCGGAAGGCTCTAATCTCTGCCGAAAGGCAGCTCTGGCTAGATTATCTTTCTTGAAGTTGAAGTTGACCCGTTGATGTACTCGACGCTGATCTCGGGGCCGGCGGTGAGAGTGGACTTTGAGACGACCTGGATACTGATCATGAAGAGCTACGTTGGCTTGGGAGCGTTGGTTGGCTACAGGTTGAGGCCGGTCGTCTGCTATTGTGTTGGAGATGTTCCCAACGCCTTGGTGATATCCATCCTGGTCCGACTCGTAATAGTCATCGGAGCTTTCAGAGGAGAGGTCGCCGTCTAGTCGTCTCTTTGGATCCCATTCCCTCGCATTCTTGATTTCATAAGGAATCTTCTCCTTCTCTTTTGGAGCTGGAGCTTGTTCAGTACGAGCGGAAACATTCGGTTGAAATCGGCCATTGGGATTAGTCTTCAAGGCAGGTCGAGTGCTTGGCGGGACACGGCTGTTACCTGCCGCGAGTATAGGCCGAGACTTTGGTAAGCTCTGACCACTTAGGGTTGGCCAGGATGAAGAGTCGTTCGAGTCGGCTCCGTTCACTTGGATTAAAGGCTCAGGCGTAGACAGCGTCGTCTTGATATTTGTCCGCTACCAATGATCAGAATGCTTTCTCAAAAGTCTCATCGGTAGGAGCAACGTACCTTCTGGTCCCAGGCAGCGGCTGGCCGAGGGGGAAGTGGATGATTTAGCGGACCATTGAGTGGACCGCGACCGTTGGAACCTATTTGGTAGGGAGCTCGAGTCTTTTGGTTACCACGTTTCACAACTTGCCACGGCTCTTCGAGGTCTTTGCTTGATGGCATGTTGGAGTCCACCCAGCGCTGGACAGCAGAGGATTACGGTTCGAGGTGAAAAGTGTAATGCTAGTCGAGCGCTGATCAGGATGCAGAAGACTGTCAATGAGCTTTCGCAGGATAATCCCAACTTTGCACGCCTGAGACGTAATTCTGGAGCTGCCTAGTGTAGATAGATGATCGCAGGTACTAGGTATGAATGAGGAGTGTTTGGTTTGAAGCATGCAGCCTGGAATGCGTGCAAGAAGTGGTTAATGACGGTTAGGAGTAAAAAGTTTGGAAAATTTATATTCCGAGGTAGACGAGATGCAATAGTGAATTGCCAAATTCACAATTTGAGGTTAATGGAAGTCGTCTGGCGATGACAAATACGCACTTAATGACACTCTGAACCAAGCCAGTGAATGAATTTGGCTTATTCGGTGAATGAAGGAATGATGATAGTGACAGAAGAGCAAAGATGTAGAATAAGTAATGGATTTATAAATTGGGGGACGGAGATGACGTTTGAGAATCGGAGGTGCAGCCAGATTCTGAGGGTGAGTGCTGAGGATGAAACACAAAGCAAGCCCCTTCACAAGACTGCAACTAATAAGTGGCTGCTGGCATACCCCAAGTAAGTACCTATGATTTATAGAGCTGCTGTTTGAACGGAGATCTGCATGTCCAATTGCGTAAAAACTTTGGGCATGTGAGACAAAACAAAATTAATGGGGAAAAATAGGATGGAGCTGGATTTTATTTATTTACCGGCGTCACCACATCCAGAGCTAGTCACAACTTCCTCTTCAATACAAGTCGACCACACCCACTTGCTTTTTCAAAGTTGTGACTGGGCAGCATAGGACGCTGGACTCTTCAGGTAGGTCTCTGGAGCAAGCATAGGCAGCCAGTCCGGAAGCTGTTGCGTATATAATGAGTCGTCTTGCACGAGCATATGTGATTTGGGACTGCAGCAAATTCCAACGTGAAAGGACTGTTGTTGAAATTTATGAGAAGGATGTAGGAGTGAATATCTAGCTATCAGGAAAAGGCTACTTTATAGCCAAAAATCCAGATGTTTAGACCATTTCTAGCTATGTGTTTCTTTCTTGGTTAGCAAGAAGTAGCTAGAAGTTGGTCATGACAAAGAGCTATTGCCATCATTTCCAACAACCGTTGTTGCCCTTTCCCAGCTACGTGAAGTTTGCGAGGACAAACCTATACTGACCTGTGCAATTCGCGACGTGGCAGAGCAGAGTCGTTTCTACCTTACGTTTGCCTTCTGATAAGCATCGGCGTCCATGTCATAGCTTTGCGATCTAGACTTTTTAATCATAGTGAGCCATTTATTCCATATGCCAATGGCATTGCTACTTACTTTTCCTCCGCGTAAATATTCTCCTTACCAGATTGGTGGACGGCACAATAGCTACCCTGGCGAACCATGGTGTTGCCGAGACACTGAGGATTAATCTGAGCGGCAACAGGGCCTTTGTAATTGCATAAGCTGTGGCAAATCTTTCGAGCGGTTAGCTTTGATGAGCGCAGACCCCTTCAATGCATATTTTCAGGCCCCGACAGACATACTCGACAACGATTCTGGTCCCTCCTTCGCCGCGTCCCCACCACTTGTATCTCCTAGCCTTGTCCTCTTCCCCCAACCATCCCTTCTTCCTGAAGTAGTTCCCAAACTTCTCGACCCCATCACTCATCCACTTCCCTTCACTGATGAATGGGGGCATCCATCTGGTGTAATGAAAAGTGGCAGCCAGGCCCAGGAGTGGGATGACGGCAGTCAACTCATGGAGAAGGAGGAATGCAGATATGTGAGTGAGGGGCGCATTGATCAAGGGTGCAGTATAGCCCTGCAAGAATTTGGGCAGGCGGGAAGTGATGCGGACTATTCGAGAACGAGTCTTTTGGGAAGCTTTGGGCTTGATATCATCCGGTTTGGTGGAGAAAGCTGGGCGAGATTTGGCTCTTGAGACCCGAGCACGACGAGACCGTACGGCTTGGAGCCAATGTCCTCTGATCATGACATGTTGCGATTTCTTCTCGTTTCGTAGACTGCGCTGGTTTGGTATGCCTGGCGAGCCGTATGGAGTGATCGCAGTTTGGAGGACTAGATCTCTTTCGCTTTACCAATTCGGAGCAACATGTGCGTGACGGAGCGACTTGGCAACCGGAGGAAAGCTTAATTAAGTACCTTTTTTAAAGTGGTTGCATTAGCGTGACGCGTCCGAGGCGCCGGCGCGTTACCCCACGGCTTGATTGCTTCGATGCAGATATAGAATAGAGGCATTGGAATCTCTTCAAAAAGCGTGCCACTAGCATAACCATGCCTCATAGAACATCCTCTCCACCCGTAACCACCAAATCAAAAGCCGAGCGCGCAAGACAATACCTCTCCGTCGGCGGCGTCGCCCGAGAAGATTCCGACGACGAATTAGGTCTCGAGGACCTACCATGGGAATGGATCTACTCCACAGAGCCGGCAAAGAATGGTGGCGATGACCCAGAAATCGTGGGGGCCCGTATGGGAGACTTTCAGTGCATGGTTGGCGACTGCGTTTTGCTGAAAGCCGAGGGTACAAACGAAGCGTGGATTGGCCTGGTCTGCACGTTTGAGGAAGACGACGAGGGGGAGAAGGCGGCGAACTTCATGTGGTTTTCTACCGAGAGGGAAATACGGAATAAGCAGAAGAAGAGGACAGATGCTCTGCCGGTAACTTCAGGCCCACTTTGCGGAGACATCTCATGTTGATGATAGAATAGTACGAAGTCTATATTACTCCTTCATGGGACGTCAATCCCTTGACCTCCATCAACGGCAGGGCTTCCGTTGTCTCGCCCGAAACATTCAATTCTAAATATCGGTCCGGAAAAGTCCCTAGATCATCAAAAGACCACGGCAAGATCTTCATCTGCCGGAGAGGCTGCAACACTCGAACGGCTTCCTACACCGATGAATTCAACTGGGAGGAGATCTACCAGTCTGCCGATGATATACTGCCATTGATCGAGCGGGTCGAAAACCAGACTAAAGCAACGAGAAAGAGGAAAAAGGGTGTAGATCTTGGGGACGATTGGGATCCCAGCAACGAACCAGACGAGCCCAAAACCCCAAGTAAGAAGCGGAAATTCTCTCAAGCTTCGACTCCAACCTCGAAAGCAAAGCGTACCCCTCAGAAATTCATCACTCCAACGCACAAGCGCATAGTCATCAAGAAACCCCTGACCTTCACCCCGCTCTCTACCCGCGTTCTCTCTCCGCACCACACATCTTCCCCATTCCAACAAGCCCGTACCAATCTTCATGTCTCCTCCGTCCCGCTTACTCTTCCATGCCGGACCGCTGAGTTCGACACCGTCTATACCCACCTCGAGGCAGCCATCTCCGCCGGCTCTGGCGCATGCATTTACATTTCAGGGACTCCAGGCACAGGCAAGACAGCCACAGTCCGCGAAGTCGTCAGTCAATTGAATGCGAGCGTGCAGGCGGAAGAGCTGGATGATTTTATCTTTGTGGAGATTAACGGCATGAAGGTCACGGATCCACATCAAAGTTATTCGCTGTTATGGGAGGCGTTGAAGGGAGATCGAGTGAGCCCGTCGCACGCTTTGGGATTGCTGGAACGAGAGTTTGACCACCCAAGTCCTAGAAGAGTACCATGTGTGGTGCTGATGGATGAGCTGGACCAGCTTGTTACAAAGAATCAAAGCGTCATGTACAACTTCTTCAACTGGCCTGGGCTGCGTCACAGTCGCTTGATCGTGCTTGCTGTGGCTAATACCATGGATCTGCCAGAGCGGACGCTGAGCAACAAGATTAGTAGTCGGCTTGGCTTGACTCGCATACTCTTCGCTGGCTATACTCACGAACAATTGCAAGAGATCATTCGCTCCCGCCTTTCGCACGTCCCAGACAACATTGTTGATTCAGACGCCATTCAATTCGCGAGTCGAAAAGTCGCAGCGGTAAGCGGCGACGCAAGACGTGCTCTAGACATCTGTCGCCGAGCTGTCGAAATCGCCGAAGCCCAGAATTTGGCCGCCGAAAATCCACTGCTAGCTACACCCAGCAAATCGGCGAGGAGAAAGGAGAAGACAGGTATCGCTTCAACGCCTGAGAAGCCTACAGGAGGCAAAGTCACTATTGCAACAGTCAAGCAAGCGATCAACGAGGCGACATCCAGTCCATTGCAACAGTATCTGAAATCTTTACCACTAGCCGCAAAATTATTTTTGGCAGCGATTACAGCGCGCACAAGACGAAGCGGAGTCAATGAGTGTGTGCTGGGCGATGTGATAGAGGAGGCGAAAAGGCTAGGATTGATGGCAGCGGATAATCCGAACGTACATGACTTTTTGTTGACTGAGAATGTTGTAAGCGGAGGCCGGGATGATGGTATGGGTCCAGGACTCAAAAAAGGGGCAAAGGCAGGCACCGTACCCAGAATTTTAGGCATGGGTTCCGCTGCAGCTGAGTTGGCGGAAGCAGGCGTGATCGGGGTAGAAAGCTGGAGAAAGGGGGATAGAGTTGGAAAGATAAGGTTGGGAGTGGGCGATGTGGAGATCAAACTTGCGTTGAAAGACGATGTGGAGGTAAGAGGATTGGGATTTGGATAGAACTGGGATTGGTATATGATTTTTGTGGCCCTCAAGTGTCTTTGCGGTGATACCCCTTGTATTCTAAACGCCTTCGCTATGATTTGATTATATAAGGCAGGAAGCACTTGATCATCCAAAGCTCACAGCCAACTGTGTCTAGTCTTAGAACTTTTGACGGCCAAGGGTTGGCTTCCATTCAAGCGGATGCGTCTCAGGTGTCGCGTCAGCATTCTGCCTCCAGATCTTAATGGTCTTGTCTGCCTCTCCGCATATCAATCGCAACCCTGTCTTATCAAACGTAGAAGCGAAGATGCCAGACTCTGCATCCAAAGACCCTGGCTGTGCGGTAGTATCCAATGACTGATAGCGATGGCCAGTCTTCCAGTCCCAGAACGAAATTGATCCATTGTCGCCACCTGAGAAGAGCACATTGTCTTCGTTCACGCTAAGAGTGTTGATGATAGCGTTCTGCCCGTCGAAATTCTGCATGAATGCGCCTTCGGGGCACTTCCACTGTTTGATGCTGCCCGCGCTGCCACTGGCGAAAGTCCATTCTGTAGGGTGGAGAGCAAGGGCTCGGACGCCTTTCTTATGATGGGTCAAAACGCCCATGGTTTTTCCGGCTGTCAAGTCCCAGAGTCGAACAGTCGTGTCGAGCGATGAAGTGATGACCTGCGGTTCGACTGCTTCGCATTTGAGGTCGGAGACTGTCTGCCTGTGGCCACTGAGTACGTGGACGTTGCTTCTTGTCCTCATATCCCATACTCTTGCAACACCATCTCGGCCTCCAGTCACGAGCACGTCCAGAGTAGGATGTAGTGCCAGCGTATAGACACCGCTTAGATGCCCGTGGTAATGCCGTATGACCTTATTCGTCTCTAGATCCCAACACTTGACCATCTTGTCCTCTCCACATGAAAACAGGTAAGGATGCCTAGGCGATACAGCGAGCCCTCGCACAGTTGATATATGCCCCGTGAGTGTCAACCTCAGCGACCCAGACGCCAGGTCCCAGATCTTGATCGTTCGATCTCCAGCTCCACTCGCGAACCACTGATTGTTTGGCTCGACAGTCAGCGCCCGCACCCAGCCCAAATGGCCTGATATGACCCGCATGAGTTCCCATGGCGCATGCCAATCAGGCTTCGGTTGCTGTAGGTTCTCCCTTCGTATCAAGCTTGATGAAGAATGCCCCGTAGTAGTTCCGTTGATATTTGGGGTCGCTCTGGACCCAGGTGCGCGCAATGTGAGAGCTGTAGACGACCCTCCGCTCGCCTCCGATTTCAGCGGAATCCCCTCAATCATTTTTGCTGTTTGGGAATCGGAGCCTTCTTGCTTCATCTTTTTGCGGCGTCCTCCCGCAGCAGTAGTCTTCTGTTTCGCTGCAATAGCCAGAGGGAGCTCTCGAACATCTTCATACTCGCCTCGTATCCGGGACGCAAGACCAGCTCTTTCTGCGAGTTGAAATGGATTCTCCTGGGGGCGCTCGGCGAAGTATGGTGCTGGTGTGGTGTAGTCGGACCCGAAGAGCTCCCTTGTCCTCTTTGCAGAATTCCTTGTAAGGGAGTCTACGGGGGCGGAAATGGCAGTCATTCCTACGGAAGGCAACGAGGTGGCGTTCCGTGGTGATGTTATGAGCTGAGAAAGCCAAAATGAATGTCCCTAGGATTTGAGTCGCGAAAAATAGAACAAAATCCGAGCCGCCGTCGAGCTCATACGGCGCTAAACTTCTTTGGTCAATGTATCACCAACGACACATGGAAATGAGAGTACCCTCTCACAGCACGTACCTCAAACGACATTTTCACTTGAGACCCACACTCCACGATTCGCCATAATACTTGATAATACACATTCAATATGGATCCAGAACAACAGTCCAAATTTGCAATTCATGAGGCCGCTCGAGAGGGCAGAAGTATGCCACATTACTCTGTTCTAACATTGGCTACCTGGCTTACAATACCAAAGCTGCAGCTGTAGAGTCTCTCATTAATGTAATTGTATTGCTCCGCCAGACCATCCCCCAGACTAAATCACTGCAGGCCAATCCCCAGCTTGCAACAAAACGAGATGATGACGAACGGCTTCCTATACATTGGGCTGTTTCCTACAATCACATGCCTGTAGTTGAGCTGCTAGTGTCCAGAAAAGACTTTGATCCCGATGTTCAAGTATCGTCGTTCCGACGAAAAGACGACATGCAAGTTTTACGGCTGACGTACATGCAGGATGCTTCGGGCTGGACGCCGTTGATGATTGCCGCAAGTTTGAGAGAAGGGGATGATTTGGTCGATCTACTGCTGAGCAAAGAAGCGGAAGTGAATGTAAAAAGTAGGAGTAGCAGCTGCCGTTAATCGACAAGAGCTTCCGAGTATGGAAGTCGCATTTTCCTATGACTGACAACGTTTCTACGTACCTAGACTATTACGGACAGGCAAGCTCCGACCTTCAGTCCCATCTCATCACACTATCTGAATCGAACGCTGATCCAACTTGTTCTCAGACAGCATTGCATTTCACAGCCTCAAAGAACAACATCGAAACAGCGCGGAAACTAATATCCCATGGAGCCACAGCTCGGGTGAAAGACAAGCAAGGGCAACTACCCCTTCACCGAGCTGCCGCTATCGGTTCGATTCCAATGGTGAACTTGATGCTCGAAAACAAGAGTCCTTTGAATGCCACTGACATATCTGGTCTTACTGCTTTGCACCACGGTAAGTTCGCCGCAGTCTTTGTAGGTCCGGACATGGTAGAGTGAAATCTGATTCTCTGAAAGCTATCTCAGAAGGGCGTGGAGACACTGCGGTGGTACTGCTAAGAGCTGGAGCTGAGACGGACAAGAGAGATGTAGACGGGAATCTGGCTATCAATTTGGCACCAGACAAGAAGGTAAAGTGTACGACCTGACGCTTGCATCTCAACACGACTAAATGGTATTACTAGATACGGCAATTCATATTGCAAAGTGCAGAGAGAGAAGGCGTGGATGTTGAAGAATCTAAGTAGTTATTTCATTAGGACTCCAACCAACCCGAACGCCCCACGGTTTCTCACTTGAGAATAGAGCGATTCACTTCCCAGAGTAAATCACCGCATTGTATTATCAACCAACTCCCGGTACATGCCTTTCAAATCCTGTACATCAGCCTTCAGCTCCTCCACCCGCTCGCTCTTCTCCCCAAGCATCTCGAGCGTTGTAAGATACCTCTCTTCCACCCCTTTTAAATCCGTTTCTAATTCTTTGACCCTACTCTCCCATCCCCTCTTCTCCTCCACCTCCTTCATTAAGCCAACAATCTGATCCCTTGCTTCATCTCTTTGACCAGATAATCGATTGAGCTCATCTTTATGACCAGCTTTTTCGCTTTCAAGACGCCGAACCGCAGCGGACATGCGCTCGACCAATTGGACTGAGGGGCCGGCACCGGCAGTGGATGCAGATATTACATCGTTTACGGTTCGCTCGGGAGTGACGGGTGTTTGGACATCGAAAAAATCCTCGTTATCGTATATAGACGGCGTTCCAGGCACACCACTGTTGACAGATAGCTGGGGCACGGTGCTCAAAGAATCATGACGAGACATAGAACGCTGGTGCTCGAAATTTGAGGTTTGGAGATTGTTCAAGGGCTGCGAGGATGAGTGCCTGCTGAGCGGCCGTTCATTGGTTGGGTGACTAGTCATCCCAGTTATTGCGAGACCTTGAATACGGCGGGTATGCGGACTGCGGTCGGCATTTGAGGATTTGCGTGTGTGATTCAGAATAATCGGGGACTCCGTTCGGAACTGATGATAGAGATTTTCTGGAGTGTTGGACCGCGCAGCTTCTTCCCTCATGCGAACCTTTACTTCTTCAATCCGTTGCGTCTGGCGTGTTTCCCATGATTCACGTTCGGCTTTGAGGTCCTCTTCTGCTGCGGACACTTCAGCCTCAGATTTGGTCAGTCGCTCGTTCAGAATAGTAAGTTCTGTGGTTCGGGATGAAAGTTCGTGACCGATTTCTTCCATTTTAGCATTGATATTTTCAAGCTCCTCCTCCATCCGCCTCGACTTGATGCTCTACCAGATATTAGCGATAGGCATATAGTGGGTCACGAGGGAAGACCATACCGTTTCTCGGGATTTCCGTCGAATTTCAACTTCCCTTTTGGCAATGTCGTCCCTTTCCTTTTCCAGAATAGTAACCCTAGATAACAGCGATCCCTCGATGCCTTGCCAATTCTCACTGGCAACGGCGTATTGGTTTTGCAGTGTCTCAACCTGGCGAAGAAGCTTGGCCTGCACATCCCCAGATTGGCCTGCTGAAGCCTCTTCAGCTCGGGCACGGTAGGCCTCTAGCCTGCTCTCGAGAATACTTTGCTCGCCTTGTCGTTCTATCTGGGCAATTTTGGCTCGCTCCCTTTCTCGTTCGGCTTTTCCTTTAAGTTCCCGCAGCTCATCTTGATGTTGTTTATCAGCTAGCTCTTTTTCTGTTTTAATGCTTGAAAGCTCGTCTGTCAAATCCGCCACGTGCCTCTTCTCTATGGCTAGCGCTTCAGCGTTGGCTTTGACTTCCGCTTCTTTCGCGGCGGAAGATGCCAGCGAGAGCTCGATTTGAAGGCTCTGCGTAAGCGATTCTTTAGCATCTCGGTCTAATTTGACGTTTTCGAGATCTTTCTCAATTCTCCCGAGGGATTTAAGCCTTTCCAGTGCTCGCTTTTCGGCACTCTCAGCCCGCGCTGCTCTCTCCTGAGCTTCCCGAGCTGACTTCTCATGTCTTTCGCTCGTTCGCTTCAGGTCAGCTACGATCTTATCGTCTTCGGTCGATTTCGCCCTCAGCTTTTTGATAATACTCATATGTCTGAGCTCAGTCTGAGAGAGCTTTTGACCTTCATCAATTAACAATGCAATTTTCTCATCTTTTGCAGCCATCTTGTGCTCAACGCTACCCGATTGAGCCTCCCCTAAAGCACTCTGGGCTACTTCGGCAGCCTCCTTGGTCAGATAATGTAGCTTCGATTGCAAAGTATCTATCCGTTCCAGGTATGTATGTGTCTCCTCTTGGCGCCGTAGCTCAGCTGCCTCGTAGTTCGATCGCATCTGCTCAATCATCTTTTGGTATTCTGCTGTCCTTTCCAGACTTGGATCGACAGAAGTGCCGTTCAGTCTAGGAGACTCAATTGCATTGGGTGTCGTAGCCTGGCTCAACTCCAAAGACTGCCGAGTTGAGACTGAGCCACGAGAGTCGGTCGAAGGGCGTGGGATGCCGGATTCGTCTTTGGTGTCTTCTACCGCAGCCATGGGTGACGGAGCTATGAGTGGAGACCCCGTTGATACCTCGGATCCTTGATCACGAGATTCCCAGGCTTCAATCGTCCCACTGGTCGTTACTGTTTCCCTTGATGCCATCTCTTGCTCACTTTTGCCTTCATCAATTAGCCCATCTCTTTCGCGCTTAGGCTCCGTCGGAAGATCTGAACTTGTCCTTGGACTGGTCAGAACGGTTGCTGGACTGGCCGTTCGTGAAGGTACGCCCGATGCTGTCACTGAAGTATCGCCCTTTCTGGAAAGATTGCGGTTGGCCATTGCCTTTGCGAGCTTCTCATTAAGGCGCTCTTGAGCTCGATTCGCCGAAGCCGTCCTCGAAGGTGTCGGCTTTGCAGCTGAGGGCACTGCTGTGCCATCCTTCTTCCCTGGTTGCTCTTGTGGACCCTTTTCAGCGTACGCTGGCGGGGGTTTTGTGTCTTCTTCTGCCAAAATGGTGTCCAGCCTCGACTCCACCCCAGCCAGGAAGGAGCCCCATCTTGAAGATGATTTTTGTGCTGTAGGAGGCTGTGATGCCATTTCAAGCGCGAAGTATAGATTGTTCCAAAGCTTGGCGATCCAGGAACATGGTGTGTTAGAGATAGGGAATCTGCGTGTGCACTGACGGAGTTCGGAAACCCTCGCATGCACCTAAGCTGTTATCTGCTTTGCCGAGTACGATGAGTGCATTTCTGGGGAGTGGAAGCATGTCAGATTGAAGTCCTTTGCCCACTTCTGACCGCTGTTGATGGATGACGGCTGAAGCTGAAATGTCAATAACGATGCCATCAGCAATAGTGAGTGCCACGAAGCCTGTATTCAAAGGTTATGCTTCACTTGTTTCAGACATAGTAGCTTGCGAGTTGTGTATATTTTAGAGCCTCCTACAGGGCCTAAGACCCCACCCTTCGCCTTTAAAGCTAATTTCCTAAGCCACATATCAATCTATTCTACTTTAAGGTACTCGAACACCACTACTATTTCCAACTGTCCCGTCCTTATCAACCTCATAATTGCTCTCTCCCAGTCCGAGGCTACCTCTATTTGTTTCGAAAACAGTCATACAAGATGACTATCGCGGTAAGGCCTTGTGTCTGTCAATAGAATGTGTAATTCTGATATCAATCACAGGCAGTGGGCCAGATATGTTCGACGGCGAGCATGTCCAAGAATCTTGCGCAATGCCAGGTATTAGTCAAAAAAGCCGTTGAAGCTGGCGCAAAGGTCCGCCTCCATAATCCTTGCCGTCTCGCCCCCCCACTCAGTGTCTTAGCTCCCATAGGCTCTATTCCTGCCCGAAGCAAGCGACTACATAGCTTCTTCGCCCGCAGAGACAGTATCTCTGGCTCGCTCTACAGAGGATAGTACTTTCGTCAAAGGCCTGCAACTTGAGGCTTCACAAGCACGCTTGCCGATCAATGTTGGCATACATGAGCCAGCGACCGGAGGCAAAAGGGTTAAGAATACGCTAATTTGGATCGATGAGGGAGGCGCCATTACCCACAAATATCAAAAACTCCACCTTTTCGATGTTGAAATCGAAGGCGGTCCCATCTTAAAAGAGAGCAAAGGCGTTGAGCCCGGTGCTTCAATTCTGCCTCCTTTCCCAACGAGTCTCGGCTCGATGGGCTTGATGATTTGCTTCGACTTGCGATTTCCTGCGCTCTCTGCTCGTATCCGCGATCTCGGTGCTCAGATTATTACATATCCGTCTGCCTTCACCGTACCAACGGGCAAGGTACACTGGGAGACGCTATTGCGGGTACGTTGTGGTTTCGGAACTATTCTGCCCTATTGAGATTGCTTCGTAGTCCGTAGGATATCGTGCCGCAGGAAGCCACTCCCAACACAGGACGCAGGGCTTAATTTTCATCCTCAAAGAGATGTGCTGACTCCAATTTCGTCAAGGCAAGAGCCATTGAGACGCAAACATATGTCGTTGCCGCGGCGCAAGTGGGGGCGCATAATGAGAAGAGAGTGAGCTATGGGCATAGTATGATTGTCGATCCTTGGGGGAAGGTTGTTGCTGAAGCGGGTGGGGTCGAGGAATGGAAGGGCGAACCAGAGATTTGTGTGGGTAAGGTTGATCTGGAGGTTTTGGAGAAGGTGAGGAGGGAGATGCCTTTGCATCCTAGGAGAGATATTGTTGATATCGTGGAGACTAGCTAAAGTGTTGAATGCTTCAATCACTGAGTAGATATCCCAGACTATCTATTATCTTGGTCCTCCAAACTCAATGAACTTTCTGAACGTAGGAAACAGCAGACTCCAGAACTCAAGAGGGCTAGAAAAGTACCACCCAGGCAAATGAAAATTCGTTGTCCCCCAGGACTAAGCGGAATCATAAGTTCGCTCGCTACCTTGGTGATGATCATCCATCAGGTAAACATCCAGGACCGTGATTTGGAACGAGACCTTGACCTCCCAGGCGATTTTCTCCTTACCAGTAGCAGATTGTCTTTCTCCCTCCTAAGCTCCACGGTGGAGTCCGTGATCAATTTCCTCTCCTTTAACTTCTTTGTATGGTCAAAGAGAATCAATTGATCGCCTTCTGGAATCCACTGCTTGATAATAATATAATTTGTATCACGCTGGTCAAACGAAATATTGTCAGCAACAGAGCCATTTGACTATGATTTCGGAAGTAACTCACCGGATCCCACTCCCAAGGCAGGCTGTACTCATCCAACGTCTCCGGAGACACATGCTTTTGATGCACTTTGATGTACGTGGGTCGCGTCAAGTCCTTGACCTTAAGATCCTTCACATTCTTCCCCTTCCCCTCCCTCTTCAGTATTTTCTCGATACTCTCCGTGTCATACCCTGCTTCGCCAAACGTCTTCTTCACTCTCATCCTGAACTCCTCATCCGCCTCCTTCTTCTCCTTTTCCTTTTTAGCCTTTTCTTCAAACTCCTTGATATGGTATTCCTCGATGGCTTTCTTCTTCAACTCGTCCTCTTCCTTCTTCTGCTTGGCTTTCCTAGCTTCTTCGAGGAGCAATTCCTCCTGGTATTTTTCGCGCGCTTCGTCCTCCTTCTCCTTCTCCTCTAGCTCCTCCAACTTCTTCATCTTCTTCTCCAGTTCGTAATCGTAATATGGGCTAACGCTTCTGCTCTCGTGACCCCTGCTATGTCGCCGTCTCCGATGAGGGCTATACGTTCGCACGTGATACTCGTCCTCTGAGTCCACGTAATGGTATCCATGGCCGTGGGAACTTCTCCTTCTGTGACCATGGTCGTGCGGGCTGCGGCTCACAGAGCGGTCCTCAAACTGCGAATTATTGATGACGATCTGCGCAGGACGACGTGCTGCCGCTGCCGCTGAGTGGGAGCGGTTCAGACCTCCGCCTATGGCTGCGCCAGCAGGGACGAGGAGCCCGTTAGCGTCTTGGTAGTAGACCGTTTGGCGGTGGGGAGGGTGATCAGATCCCAGCCGGACCCTGTTGCGGCCAGGCCGAGTGTTGAGAACAACGGGGATTGCATCAGCCCCAGGCCACTCCCCATGCTCCATTGTTCTGTATCCTCTGTTTGATCTTGTGACTCTTGCAGTTGAGATGAAAGCAGTGGTCAGAAGTTGAGGTTCAACAGAGAGAATATATTTCTGCCTCAAATTTATGGGGAAGGATTACAGCTAGAAGGACATTATTATTATAAATTAGAAAACTTGGCGGTGACATGGTCTTTATTTGTTTCAGCTGGAACGATGAGGGGTCGGAATCCATCTGTCGGTTGGTAGTAGTAGTGGGGGCCACTTCTTCCACTAAGTCGAGATGGTGATAAAAGAATGAGGAACTACTGGGGTCTAAGGGGTTCTGGATGACCTGAATGTAACCCTAAATGACCCTAATGCAGGTCTACCAGAGAGGGTTCGATAGGGCAGACGGTAAGTTCCCTACAGGGCTGGAGAGCGCTGAGAGCCTCCGTGGCGGTATGCGGGACGCCTCGCTGCGGATCAGAAGGCTGTGAGAAATCAGAAATCAGTAGTCGTCACTTGAAAAGCCGCAGCAACTGCTAGTATCATCATTCTCTATGCAGGCAGCAGCGAGCACTTCAGCTCTGCTGGAGTCATCGGAAATTTCTTACGCATCTTTTTGCGTTGATGCCTGACCTTGGATGACTGTCAGCGTGGTGGCGAGTGACTCACCGCCACTGTATGGAGTACTCGTGAACCGATACTCACCGAGATGACTTCGCCGTGCTGAAATCGAGCCATTGGCAGTCCTAGCCAGTATACTTGCTATGCTAGCAACCGTCGCCCTTTTGGCTTGGAGCTTTGCTGTTTGTTTTGTATCGTGCTTAGGCTGAAGTGAGAATCCGGATGACCTTGCTAAAGGCAGTATTCCTGCCCCGGTGATTCCGATAATGCACCTTTTACCATTCGGAAGTAAACATCTCTTTTTTTGAGCACTAGTGTCCCGATTGCTTGATTGATCCCCTTCGCCTTATCTCCACTCTTAATGGACCGTAAGGTGTCCCATATCCTCTGACAATCCTCGCTATCTGGCTTGGAGTCTTATAGGTTTCTTGAGCATCGACCAGGAATGAGCCTACTTTCTGCTGGGCATGATATTAGGCTGCTGCGGTCTGATATTAGTGATTATCGCTAGTATATGCCATGACAAATTGCTTGTCCATTGGAATTCGATCCCCATACCGCAATATAGATTCACTGCAGCATCAGAAACGCAGAATCTCCGAATGGTCATATTTTTTTTATTAGTGGTGTATCTGAGTTTAAGCGCACAATGAGGACCGATCCACACAACGAAACTCGCTACTATGAAGTTGTAAGAGATGAGATGCCTGACTCAGACACCCATGATGAACAACTTGCTTCCACGGACGACGAGCTCGCAGCACTGGAGCTTTTGAGGGACCAAGAAATCGGTTTTCTCGCATATACTACTACCTCAGGAGGACCGATAACGGCAGAGAAAACCAGCACCATGACCCATTCAATCCGGACTGATCCAAGAACGAAAGCAACTTTACAGACGAACAAAAGCTTGCTTTTCTTGAATGTCCAGCACAAGATCGAGATCATGAGCAGTATGTTCGGCGTCGACCTCAAGATTTATCAATAACACGACTTGGCCAGACCCATCATTGGCAGATAACCTGAAGGCGTTCGCGCCAAGATATCGGAGATTTTCAGAATCCTTCGCACCGATCTCGTCGCCAAACTCCTCAGCCGGCAAGCCAAAAAATGCGATGATGTGGTAAGCTCCCTCTCAACATCTTGAAAGGAAGTGTGAAAATGAGAAACCCGGCTGAAGATGTGGAAGAGAGCCAACGAATAGCTGGCGTCAATTAGGTACCTCGTCAGTTCATTTCTAATCTTTTACTGCACGAGAGAAGATCTTGTCCCTTCCATCGTTCGACAAGGCTATCTCAGACTCGACGAGAATAATGTGCGCTGCGGAAGTCCTTATGGTCAGTCACCGGCGACGAATTGACAAACGCGGAGGTAATAATGAGTGTTCTCTCCACAACTCATGACAACGCATTTGTAGCTCACCGGACCCAAATTTTTCTCCGATATACACTGGATTCCGCCCTGAGCCAACCAAGTTCAACGGATCTGCGTCTCGAAAGCTGAATGCCAGTGATATCCTCACAGAAGTCTACAGGTACGTCTCACGAGATGACGACTGGAGATATCAAACCGTGAAGTACTCAGGCGTGCACCATCACACTGCTAACAATCTGCTAGAGTATGTCGTCTTGGACGACGCTTCAACAACCCGTTCCTATGCAATCCATCTCGGTTTGGATCGCGATGCAGCCTCATACATGGCTAAGCTTTCTATGAGGCCTGTACTTGTATCGAGGAATATGAGGAGCAAAGGCGTAAAGCACATTATGCCGTTCGAAAGCTAAAGAACCTGAGCTGGAGAGGAAAAGCGGTAAAAGGAGGCACTACTCGCAAAGCACCGCAAAACTTTTCCCGTCCCTTTGTCAGAAAGACATTTGCTGATCGCGATCTTTTTGTAGTGAACTTGGTGAAGCGAGTGGGTCATCATTTGTGGTGGAAGGGGTAAAAGCTTAGGACATTGGACGACAACATGACCCTTGCCTTACGTGGCGAAGGCCACCTTGAAGACTAAGAAATGGATCTTAACAATACCCCTCAGTTGGTGGGTGAAGAACTCGAAGATGAAAATGAGCTTGCGTGGGTGTATAAGATTGAGCCGCAAGGAAGGACGAAATTCGACGAGAACTACGAAGCTCGAAAAGCGAAGAGCAAGAAATGAAAAGAGGGTCGTTACAGAAGAGAATTATTCTGAATATGGTTAGGTTGCATTTGACGTTTGGCTGCGAACTATGAGAGTCGAGCCAAAAGATGTTGACAGCCGCCATTCTCGACATCAGGCAGGCTGGTCTCCAGTATCTACGGCAGAAGGCGATGATGCTCAGTATATACGGGAATCGAAATACATACGCTCGCCACTGGATGAAAGGAGGCTCAACTACTATGGGTCAATAGTCGACTCGAGGCATGAAAGGTCTAAGGGGGCAAAGGAAAAGCCAACTGTCATTCAACGAGTGATTTATGATTGCCTCAAGCTCTGATTCACGCGTCAAAATTTTCCATCGTTCCCACAATGTTTCTCACCATATCTGTCCAAGAAAGAATTCAAGCAATACTTTGCTTACTCATGTTGTTCAAAGTTCAACAGCTCCATTACGCCGGAGCGGGGACCGTTGCAAAGAAAGTTCGAGGAGCCCATGATTTGGACCTAATCCCGTAAAATATGTGTGGCTAGTCCCTAGTATAGAAACAGATGAAGAGATAGGCCAGATGAACGACCGCAACGGGACTGTATTCTAACTCTCCACCCCCGTTGGTAGCCAGGACACCAGCATGCTGCCAATCATGTCCGCCAAATTTGGAGGAGAATTAGTGATTGAAGACACATTTATCTAAGGCATCTATGTGTGTTAAAAGTTATTTGTTGGAGGTTCCCTCGGATTTAGGTACTCACCTACCTACATCAGGTAAGCCTCTGCCAAGACCATTGCCAAGCATGTGTTATGCATGTGTTATACGTGTTGACAGGTGATGCATTATTATTATATTACTGGCACGGTTTTACCTGTCACAATAGTAGACTTTTTGATAGTACCCTCCTAGTGGTAACGTAAAGTAAGATGCAATCACATTTTTTGATTGCATTCCGTCTCCGGGTGAATAATACCCCTCGTAAGTGTATTGCTGTGCGCATATCTTCCGCTATCTTTCAACAATTCCGCCCTTCTGAATCGGGATTTATGCGCCTATCCTCACACCATGAATGGTCAAGAGGCTCATCAGGCCGCTGATGGTCCTTACTACAATGTCGCTAAGACATCTCAGACGGGGGATAAGAGGAAAAATGAAGATGATGGTAATCCCGAATCGGACAAGAAGACAAAGCGAAATCGCTACATATCCATTGCTTGGTGAAACCCCCAAGCCAAGGAACAAGCATCGAATCCCTTCCTAACATCTTCATAGTAACGAATGCAAGCGCCGGAAAATCAAATGCAATGGACAGAATCCCTGCCAGCGATGTGGCAATTTGTCCCTGGAGTGCGTCTATGCTCCCAATTGCGCCTGCTCCGCCGGCTTTAAGGACTCCCCGTAAGCATCTCCTGTGAGCTTATGCATCCATGCTCACCCATCTTCCTAGAGAATATCGTTCCATGAGTGCCCATGTTCAGTCACTGCAGGAGCAAGTCAATAATCTATACGCAAGTCTCGAAGCGCTGCGCCATGGGCAGGAATTCATCGTTCAGCCAAACCCTGCCCAAGAATCATTCCCCTTACATCCTGCTCTTGCCCACCCAGAATCACCGGGGCCCTATCGGAACGCGTCACCGCCTGCACAGGGTCACGGGAGTCAGCCCCGGTTTCAGGGGCCCACGAGCTCTGCGTTCAGCTTCGATGTTGCTCGTTCGAGCTTGCAAACGATGGGAATAACAGCGCCGGGAATGCAGGAAGAAGCTGGATACGATGAAAATGAGATGATTTCCAGAGACTCACCGCGCCAACAAGCACCGACAGCCTCAATGACCGTGCATCCCAACAAAGACCCGTTATGGAAGATGAGCAAACAAGAAGCCATTAGGCTATGCCGTGTCTACGAGGAGGAGATGGGTATCATGTATCCTATAATCAACATGGAGAAGCTCATCGCGCAAGCGAACATGTTGTTTGATTTCACGGAGGCAGCAGCACGAACGGGCTTGATGAAGCGAGCTATGCCCGGTCCTGATCGGCTTGCGAACAACAACGATGTCAATATTCTCAAAATGGTATTGGCTACTTCGTTGATTGTAGAAGGAGAAGGTCAGAGTGACCTAGGAAGGATGCTGTACGAAAGCTGCCGAGAAGCTTTTGAGGGGCGATTGTCAGGCCCAGTCGAGATCAAAGGCCTGATTCTCTTAGTGCTGGTGGTATGGCCGTTCAACCATCTATGCTTAAGGTTATGCTGACAAAAATGAAAGGCCGAGTACCATTTTCAACAGGATGAAGAGGTCCAGGCCTATCGAATCATTGGTCTTGCATCCCGTCAATGTCTAGAGATAGGTCTTCATCGTCGTCAAACCATCGCCAAGATCTTCCCGAACGACGAAGACCGGTCGTGGGCTACCAAACTCTTTTGGTCGATCTACGTGCTAGATCGGCGGTGGAGCTTCGGTACAGGGATGCCTTTCGCTGTGCAGGACGCAGACATTGATCCTCATTTACCGCAACCAGTAAGAATACTTAGACACTCTTTTCACTTACAACTAGTCCGCTAACAGAATAGGATGACTCAACCCCCTATTTGACCGCTATGATCTCGTACAGTCGTATCTCGTCCCAAGTCTGGCGGTCTACTACCAAATTTGAGGGCCCAGGCAGTGAGATTAACAAAGACAGCATTGGCTATCTTGATTTTCAAATACTGCAATGGCATAACCATATCCCCGAGAGCCTTAGGTTTCATCAGGTGGACAATGCCCCAAACACCAACTCCATCAGTCGAGGTCAACGTCGTCTTCAAGTGATCCTTGTATTGCGAACGAATCAGATGCGGGTGTTGATCTACAGACCCGTTCTACACTCCGCTACTAACATCATGGAGAATAGAAATTACGCTCAAACCGTAGTGGACGTGGCTAAGGACACAATCAGAGTGCTCACTCGCCTAAATGAGACTACTGACATTTACCGCACGCAACAAGTCTGCTTCAACTATTTCCACATCTCAGCACTTGCTGTACTTTTCCTCGCAGTCGCGCATGCGCCTGGGGTGTTCAGTCGTCAAGTTAGAGATGAATTTTACATGGCCCTGGATCTCATCAAAGGCTTCAGTACGCAGTCATACGTCTCGCAACGTCTTTGGAAAATGATCAAGGGATTAAAGGAAGTTGGACCGAAGCTTGGAGTCATCCAAGCGCTGACCGATCCTGATGACGCTCACTCCTCAGCGGCAGTGGCCATGGCTGGTCTCGCTGGCCATCAAGTTGACCAGAGGGCAGCGTTTACTACAGCTCAGCAACAGACTTCGCTAGGCAGCAGTCCCTTGGACGGACAGCAAATGAGGGATGAATTGACCAATCTTTTCGAAGCAGCAGGGGGTTACGGGAGTAATCTCTTTGCAAGTGGCCAGGCGCTGGATGGAGTGAACAATTTCGTGGCATCTCAGGGAGAGACGGTTCCAGCAACAGGGGGCATCAGTGGAGCTTATGGCAATGACGGAGAATTTTCAAGGATTATGGAGCCTCTCTTTTGATGGATTTGCGTATACCCAATCGGTAGCAATGCGGATACACGTACTCCACATAGCTCTTCTGTCTTCTATAATGATAATCAAAGGATGCGATTTATGATACTTATTTTAGGTGAGTAAGCCCTAAAGTACCTTAAAGTAAAAGTATTTTACTTTGGGTACTTTACGTCTCTGTAGTGACAAAATAATCGATAATCGATTATGAAATATAATAATCGATTATATAATCGATTATCGGCGATTTTTTTTTCCGATATCGTAAAATCGTACTAAGAAGCGTATTTCTTTATATACTAGGCGAGCGCCGGGTAGTAATAGTAAATATACGAATATTACTATAATTTATAATAATATTATATATATATTTAGAAGTATATAGTAGAATATATAATAACTATTACTACTATAGTAGATTTCTATAAAGAAAGATTTAATTATATCTATATAGAGTAGCGAGCGATATTGCGAGCAATAATGCGATATTGCGAATCACGTGATTTAGTCACGTGATTTAGTTACGTGATTCCTATTATTAGCTGAACGCCGGGTTATAAGAGTGAAAACGACTTAATAATTACGATAACTACTTGCTTACTTCTTTTCAAGCTTCTTTTTCTATATTAAGAAGAGGCTTTTTTTTAGATAGTAGAATACTTATTAATTAATTATTTTATACGCCTATACTAGCTACTTAATATAAGCTAATAAAGGTGACTATAACGCTAAACTAGTAGAGCTAGACGTCGAAAAAATCTAAGGGCGAACCTCTAGATAAAAACTTTAACTAAATAGTACGCTCTCCTTTCTACTATACTCCTTAGAAGCCCTATTATATTATCGCATATCTCTCTACTTCTTTATATCGACTCTTCTATTCTCTAATTTTTATATCTCTAATTACCCTCGTCTCTAGAGGCGGGTACGATCGCTTCTTCGTACGCCCTTTTTAAACTTAATAGTCTCCTCTACCCCGAGGGGTAATCTTAATTATTAGAGTTATTCGCTAGCTAACTCGAAGCTATTTAACTAGTCGGAATTAATTATTTACTTTACTACTACTCGGATCTCTTTAGTTATAATTAGTATTATCTAGAAGTCCCTAGTACCCGCTTCCGTAAATAGTCGTAATCTATCCTCTTACGATTTTAGATAAAAGAGGAGGATATACTTAATATCCTATCTTCTCTATCTATACCTATAATCGGGGTTAATATCTAGAACCCTTATCTTATTAAGGAATACGTTAAGCCCAATTTTACTACTTTTTATTTAGATAGTAATTAAGCTCTTAGCCTTTCTTAGTATCTTATAGTAGTTGAATCTACCGTTATATAAGTTCCCTACCTAGGTAGGGGTTCTCGCTACGATAGGAATTCTTCGTTAATATTTTTCCTATTTCTTAGATCTCCGTTCTCGGAACTAGTCTTATATTTTCCGTCCAATTAGAATACTTATATATAGGCGTATTTACCTAGTAAATATAAGTATATCTCTATTTTAACTTAAGCTACTTTTCTTAGAAAAAGAACTCTTCTAGAAACTCTCTCTTTTTTTTCTTTCTTCTTTTTCTTTTTTTTTTTTTAATAGTAATAATCTTATATATATACTATATAGTATTTATATATATAAAATAGAAATATAATATATATATATATATCTATAGTCGAATATATATAGACTACTTTAGTATACTTTTTCTAAAAAAGACTTTTTACTAGATCTAGATTTAAATACTAATAGTCTTATATATATACTATATAATATTAATATATAATAGAAATAAAATATATATATATATCTATATTTAAATATATATAGACTACTCTAGTATACTTTTTTTTAAAAAATAGTAATCGAATATTAAAAATAGTTACTAGAGAGTAGTAGCTAATATTAAATAGCGAGCGAATATTAATTAAATATAAAAAGTTATTACTAGATATTTATATATAATTATTAAATTAAGACTTAATTATATCTATAATATATATATCGAGACTAGTATATAAAATACTTATTATTAAATAATAAAAAATTATTAATTTTAAATTTAAAAAAACTCTAGATAACCCTAAAGCTTAGAGTTATCGAAGACTCTTTATTAACTATTAAGTTTACTAGGTCTAGATTTCGTAAAAATTCGAAAGAAACTAATAGATCCGAATAGTAAAAGAGTGTAATTGTACTATATAGTACTATATACGGATATATATATTGAATATATATTAAGTTATCGAGTAAATTTACTCGTTATTATCGTCGACTAAGTCTTCGATATCGCTAATAACCCCCCAACTTTTTAATAGCATAATCTACCTAAATATTTCGGGTGATAATCGATTACGTTTTTTCGTAATTATATTACCTCTAGTTGAAAAAATCGATTCGGAAGGCCCGGAGGTAGCCGGAATAGCGAGATAAATCCGGGCTAGTCGAGATAAAACTGGGAAATCTCTATATCGACTCTTCTAATATTCGAGGGGTTTTGTCTATATTTAGAGTTAATATAATATAATAAATTACGATAAAACTTACCTTTCTATCTGCTTAGCTTTCCTCGAAATATTTATCGATTTCGTCGATTTCGATAGTAATAGACGAGGGTCTATTACTACCTAAGAAAATAAGTTGATCGTCTTCGTCTTCGAATATATTATATAGACTATTATCGTTCGTAGTCTAGGTCGAATTATCTATTTCGGTAGACTGAGTCTCTCGATTTACCGATTCGTTATATTACCATTTTCGTCTTTTTAAAAAAAATTAGTAAAGATACTAGAAAAGTAGTTAAAAAATATAAAATATAACTTACCGATAGTATATATCCCTAAAAGCCTGAATAACGACGTTCGATTCTATAAAAGTAAGACCCCAGGATTCGAGAGTCTTATTTTTAAATCGTGGATCCTGAATAACGACGTTCGATTCTATAAAAGTAAGACCCCAGGATTCGAGAGTCTTATTTTTAAATCGTGGATCGAGAATAACTCCGAAGAATATATTCTAATATATAGGCTTCTAATCTTTAGAATCGAATTTCGGAAACTATTTATCGAGTTTATCGATCCCTCGCTTATAGGTATTCCGAAGTATACCGTTCTAAAGAGTATTAGTTTTTTTAATTTTTTTCTTTTTCTTAAAAACTTACTAGACTTTAATCGTAGTACTTTCTATTTAATTTGACTCGAATAGATACTATATATAGATATATATATTCGATCGTAGGGTAACTAGACCCCTGGAGAATAATAGACGGTTTAGTAAAAATCTGAAAGATTTCGAAAGTCTTTCGAATATATCGAATTTCGTTATCTAAAAAGGAATAGTCCTCTTTTAGTAGAATAGTTTTCGATATATTAATAGCCGATTTTATTGCCGGGTAAAGATTTAAGAAATTCTTTAGTAATTCGTAGATCGAATTCTAACGAATATCGGAATCTGTCAGGACCGGTATAAATCTAAATATCAATATAGATATATAGATAAGATAATAAGACTACCGAACTATATAAGGTAGGAAGTATGGAATATATAGAGAGGGGAAGCCATACTAAGCTACTAGTAGTAGGGCTAACTATAGTAGGGCTAGTACGTCTCCTAATATTACCCCCCTCTCTAAAAAAGATATATTCTTATAGCTATAGTAAAAGAAGAAGAAAAAGACTCGCTTTATATATTAAAAGAGACTTCCGATTCCGATTTATATTTCGATTTATATACTAAATTCCGAAAAAAGAAGAAATTCGTTATAAGGCTATCGAAGAGGTACCGTAGTAATAGCGATAGTAATACCTAGATAAGTTAGATATCTTCTACTATTAGTATAATATTATACTATTTAGAGGCTTTAGAAATAAAGTAATTTAGCTATAGATTAACGAAATAGTTAATAAAAGTATTTCGATATAGAGTAACCATTTAATATTCGATTTCTAAGCGGAGAGGAAATCGCTAAATAAAGGCCTATTATTAGCTAAATACTCCCAAACCGAACCGAGCCGAACCGAACTCTAAATAAGTAAATAATATACTATTAGCCTATTATTATATAATAAACTTTCTCCGAAGAAATCTAGCTAAATACCGGGAGATGATTTTAATATAGGCTACTATCGGCGATAGTAAGATCTAGGGGTAATATACTATAGTATCGGAGGGTCTTTATATATATATTAATAATAGGAGTATATATAGTAGGCCTAACTTAATATAATTATTAACTAAAAAGAGGCCTCTTATAGCTAGTTTTTAATCGAATCTACCGCCTAAAATTAGGATTAGGATAATATAGAATAGTATACTTTCTAGGCTTCTTTAACTTAGACTCTATACTTACTAAAGCGAGTTATTTAATAACTCGGTCCGCTTTCTTCTTAACTTTACATAATAGAATAATATTATAATATTATTCTATTCGTATAAAAAAGTCTTTTAGTACCGGAAGCGACTTAATATCTATATATATTATAAATACTTTCTAGAGCTTTCTATTTACCTTACTACGAAGCCTAAATATAATATACTTATCGTTCTCTAAAAAGTAATCCGGAACGTACTTTATAAAATCTAAATAGAATTCGATAAATAGTCTATTACCTTATTCTAGAGTAAAGAAGATATCGTTATCTACCGTATCTATAACGTCCTATAGGAGCTCGTAGATATTAGTTAATTAGGTAAGTAATTAGTCTACTAAGTAGTACGACTTAGTATATTATTTTTAAAGTATATACTTAATTACCTTTCCTCCGAGACGAGTAATAATATAGGTAATTTAGAAGTACTCGAAAAAGTAGTAATCCTTATTAATAAGGAGCTTATCTTAAATTCGGAGCTTCTAGTCTTTAAAAAGTATACCTCCCGGCTTAGAACTACTAAATACCGGTAGGTCTAGAAATCGAGGACTTAGAAAAGGTCTCTAAATCGGGGGTAGGCTTTATAAGTAGCCGAATAGTAATCTATAGCTATAACTATATACTCGTAATACTTTAAAATCTCGTGGTAATAGCGGAGGCGGGGACTTAAGTAGTAATTTAATCGAATCTTGATCCTAGGAACTATCTAGTTCCCGCTTAAATCGATAACGAAGATCCTTAATAGAAAGAGATCGCTATATACGAGGTATACGGAGTAATAAATTAGGTAAATATCTTATATATAGATCTTCGTAATTAAGATATTATTAAGAAGAAGGAGTAGTATTATAATAACGATATAGAGGTATATATTTTAGTATTAATATAGGACGATTTATATAAGGAGAAGTTATAGTATTAAGATTTAAAGAAAAGCGTTACCCGAGACGTATTAAGAGATAATTTTTTAATAATTTTTTTAATACTTTTAACTATTAACTAAATTATTAGCCCTAAATACTAAGTATATTATAAAGTAAGTAGATTCGAATATTATATACTTAATAGGGGGGTTTCTTAAGTAGTTATTAAAGCGGAGTAAGGCGGAGTTCATCTTTTCTAGTTGTTATGGTTTCAACTCGACACCTCTTCTCCGGTTTCGGCGCTAAGCCCCATTTGGCCTAGCGCCTTGGCATTGCGCACCATGCTTTCTTCGGTGCAATTTGCACCATTCCTCCTATATAGCTAATATTCTCGTTAATACTAATACCAAATACCATTGCTCGGTCCATATTCGGTTCCCTGACATAATATTAGCTATCCCTCATGGCCCTAAGCGAAGCCATTGTTGAATATCGCTCCTGTAACTGTCTGTCCTGTCTGCCTGCGGAGACCTCTCGAATATCGACCACCTAATCGCCTTGTTAATTGCCCTGTTGTGGAAGAGATATTCGGCTGTTTCTCGCCTGAGGCCTGTAACTGTCTATCACCTGTCTGTCCTGCCTGTCTGCGGAGACTTCTCGGAATATCGCCTACTTAATCGCCTTGTTATGGAGGAGATATTCGGCTGTTCTTACCTGCTCGGCAACTACCTGCCTGCCTGCCTACTGCCTGCCTGCCTACTGCCTGCCTGCCTACTGCTATTGTAGAAGCGTCTCGGATTTGACTATTTAGTTGCCCTGTTTAGGATATAGTTCGGCGTTTACCTGCCTGTCCTGCCTGTCTGCGGAGACTTCTCGGAATATCGCCTACTTAATCGCCTTGTTGTGGAGGAGATATTCGGCTGTTCTTACCTGCTCGGCAACTGCCTGCCTGCCTGCCTGCCTGCCTACTACCTGCCTGCCTGCGAGGAGACATTTCGACTGTCTCTCGCCTGATCTACCAGATTTACCTATCTTTGCGAGGAGACGTTGCGACCGTCTCTCGCTTGCCCTACCGTCCTTGCCGAGTCTCGAGGAGAGACCTCCGCAAGAAGAAAGAAAAAAGAAGAAACGTGTTCCGATTTGGATTCGGAACACCAAGAAGAAGAAACCGTCTAAGAGACAACGAGATTCGTAGCGAGGCCGGTAGCCTTGTGATCACGCTTCTCACCAGAAGAAACCGTCCAAGTAACAACGAGATTCGTGGCGAGGCCGGTGGCCTTGTGATTACGCTTCTCACCAGAAGAAACCGTCCAAGTGACGAAGAGATTCGAAAAGGATTCGGATCAAGAAGAAACCGTCCTGAAGAAGACGAGACTCGTGGCGATTGACACTACGATTTGAAGAAAAGAAGGCCATTATGGCCAAAGAGAAGGCTGTGGAGAAGGATTGACGAAAGAGGTGGGAACCACTATAACGGTCACTATAGAAAGCATGGATTTCTCCTCCTTCTCCTCACCAGCATCACCAGTACTACCAGCACTACTACGAGCACTACCGGAAGCCAGCCTAGCCACATGCGGCTAGCGTATCAAATCAGTTTCGATTCGGCAAATCATCGGACTTTGCGAATTTGCACGAATTGGCCTCATTCGATTTCGATTTTTTTTTTTCACCACTTTCGGCCAAATAGGCCAAATCACGAATTTCTTTATGAACTACCCACACTACTAATGATTCCCAGCACCTACGCTATTGCCATGAGCGCCTTTTCAGGCTATTACACTATATCGATACCCCTGTCGTCATGAGATTCGGCTTATTGCCACGGTCGGAGCCCTGAGAGGGCAGTCAAAAGTTGTCATTTTTTCAGTATTTCACCATGAAGGTGGATGCACTCAGCATTTAGGGGAGTGGGAGCATAGATTATAGCGAACATCTCGCTATCACCACCTCGCTGTCGTCATGATATTGGCCATAGGGACATGGCCATGTGGAGGGGGGGGTAGTGTCATGGTTTCAACTCGATACCTCTTCTCCGGTTTCGGCGCTAAGCCCCATTTGGCCTAGCGCCTTGGCATTGCGCACCATGCTTTCTTCGGTGCAATTTGCACCATTCCTCCTATATAGCTAATATTCTCGTTAATACCAATACTAAATACCATTGCTCGGTCCATATTCGGTTCCCTGACACTAGTCTAGAATATAGATATAGAGAAGAGATTTTTTAAAATAATAATTATAAAGTCGTTTATTAACTAATCTTAGTAATATTAAAAATTTGAATAATATAATATAGAGTCTTTTAAGGTATATAGATAAGATATATAGTTTCTATAAAGAAGAAATATCTAAATATCTTCTTTATTAAGCTCGCTTACTTACCCGAGCTAGAAAAAATAGCCCGTTACTTTTCTTCGCCGGGTGGGTATACGAAGGAGTCTTATTATAATATTAGGACCAGTATAAATCTAAATATTAATATAGATATATAGATAAGATAATAAGACTACCGAACTATATAAGGTAGGAAGTATGGAATATATAGGTAGGGGAAGCCATATCAAGCCACTAGTAGTAGGGCTAACTATGGTAGGGCTGGTGCGTCTCCTAACAGAATCTATTTAAATTAGTAACTAAAAATCGAATATTTATATAAAAAAACCTACCAATATTTATCTAAAGTGGTTTTTCAATTTCGTGAGCCTTAATTTAACCCTCGAGAAGGCTTCGATTTGCGTATTAGTATTTGAATATAGTGGCGATTTTTCGAATTTTTCGAAAAGGGTATAAATCTATTTATTAAATTAGAAAAAAAATTGATAAAAATATTATAAGAGACTTATAATAGGTCTATCTCTCGTCTTCTTAATCTAAATCCAATTGATTTATATTAATTATATTTCGAATCTCTTGGTCGTCTCGATTTTTTGGAAGGAGCCAATTTAGGACGTCTCCTACTACGTTATTAAATATGTATACCGCACATAAAACGTTATATATCTCGTCGAAATACTCTTTATAGTATTAGTCTTAAAAGGTTTTTCTGAGAGATATATTAGCCGAAGCCTTATCGGTAGTAAATCTATTAATATTCGAAATTAGTTTTTTTCTTTTTTTCAAAAAATCGAGTTATAGAAAAAATTAGAAAAAAATATATATATAGAAAATTATATACGTCTAGACCTTATTATAGATATCGAAAGACCGAAGAGTATAATTGAATATATCGAGTAGATATTCGGCATTTTTCGAATTGTCGATATACTCTATTCCGATTAGTCGTGAAATAAGATTCTAATCGTTATTAATATAGTGAATAGTAACGGCTATATATTCGTATTGATTACTAGCCGTCCATAAGTCGAAAGTGAATGAGAATTTAGTTCCAAATTTCGAATATAATTTATGGAGTTCGGATTTGAATATATCGAAATTTCGTTAAAATAGACCGATTATTTCGTTTCGTATTATCCGATAATAGATCTCCGGAGAATTTCTATAATAATATTAATAATATATATATATATAATCGAATAAGACTTACGGATAATAATAGTCTATTAGATCTCGAAAGGTCTTAGATTGTAGGGCTTTAAAAGTAATATTATTTTCTAAAAAGAAATATAATACCTTTTCTTTAAACCCGGATTCGGTAAAATCCGGGTTTAATATATTCTCCGAAGGTCGTTTTCGTAGTCGATTATTTTAGGTGAAATTCTTAAGAGAGGTCTGAGAAGACGAGGGTACTATTTTTTTTTAATTAGAAAAAAAAATTAATAATAATTAATAGTAATAGACTTACCTAATAATAATTGGTCTTTAGATACCTCTTTTTTAATTAGAATATTGGGGTGACGACTATGGTAATAAGTAAAGTAATTATTCTAAGTCGTTTGAGAGCATTTTTCGTCTTTCGTATATCGATAATTTAGTACGAGATATTTAACTCGTTTCTATTAAAAATTAGTATATTTCGAACTAATATATTATAGATATATATATATACTAGACGGGGTTAGCCTTCTTTATATGGAAAGAGATTCTCGGAATAGTACTTTTCTCGAAAAAGATATTGTGAATTTTCGATAGACGGGAGTTGATAATCGATACTATACTTCGAGGAGGCTATAATATAAGCTTAAATAGTATATAAATTAACCCTAAGTCTTAGCTATATATATAGCTAAAACCTAGAGTCAATATAACGACTTCGAAATTTGACGAAAAATCTTTAAGAAAGAGAAAATCGGGGGGAGAAGACAATATCTATATACCTAATAGATTATATAATATCATTAGTTACTAAAAATAGATTTTTTAATAAACTATATAATTATATTAGATATAGCGAGAAATGAAGATTAAGACTATTTTTACTACTACTAAAGTCGATATAAAGCTTAAATTAGAAAATCTATATTTAGAAACTATTCTTTTTAATAAAAAATCTATATATTATAATAAATAATCGATATTTAAGTATTTATATTATAACTATATACTATTTACTAGCGTTATTTTTATTAGCTTCTTTCTAAAAATAGTATATAAAGCGTTAAAAGCGAAAAAATCGAATATGACGCTAAATAATCGATTATCTTCCTCGTAATCGTAATCGATTACGATTATGACGAAAAATAATCGATTATTCCGATTATCACTACAGAGGAACTTAGAGGAGCGGAAGAGGCTTACTTAATTGCCATTGGCAGGGTTCCAGATAGACGCGTTAGCCGAAATGCACAGCACAGCCCATTTGGAACCCCACTTAAATACGATATCAATTTACATTTAGTGGTCAGCTGTAACAACGAGCCTTAGAAACTTCCATTCGTATACCTTCAAAGGTATCGAAATAAGATAAGGAATTGCCTTCCCTTACTGTCGGACAGTCACATGGCATATCTCTAGAATCTGAGGAATTCGGTCGAGTAGCTGTCATCTATCACCAGGCACAACTCCCCACCAATCAAATTTACCTTTAGTGCAGCACTCGAGCGAGGCAGTCGCGAGAGCTAGAGAAACAGCATCCAGCAAGAATCTGCTGCTATGCACCGATGATGCATCGTGACACCAAAACTATCTCTATTATACTTCATCCACCATTACCACCCCTGCTTCGGATGAATAGGACGTTCATTATTCATTAGCACTTTCACCACCGACACGGCTACCGGAAGCCCTGTGAATTTAAAAGGACTTTGGCTTGGATAGATCTATATCTTATCGCAAATTGGGCGATTTCATACATTGACACCATCTGCGACCCAAAATAGGGTCTGCCCTCTTGAAATAATCCACAACATTTCCCCAATACCAGAGATAGCCACCACGGTGTCTACCAACGGGAATTCGCTGTTGCTGCCTCAGCTCGCGGATTTGAGCCTTGCTTCGCCTGAGGTGTCTGGATCCACACTCCCCGTCGCCCACTCTACAACTTCCGCCATGTCTACCTCCTCAGGCACCCCCGAATCTTGGATCTCCTCCTTTTGCGGCCTCCTTGGTCACGAATACTTCGCCGAAGTTTCAGAAGAGTTTATTGAGGATGATTTCAATCTCACAGGTCTTCAAAACCAAGTCCCCATGTACAAAGAAGCGTTAGAAATGATACTAGACGTGGAGCCTGAAGAGGACGAAGAAGAGGAGGACGACGACGACGAGGACGACGAAGAGGAGGAGGACGAAGACAATGACGTTGAGATGCGCGATGAAAATGGCAACAGTGTGCCCTATAGGAGAGGCACTGAACGTCGGCACATGAAAGTCGCCAACGACATTACGGAAATAGAAAGCAGCGCAGAGCTTCTCTATGGTCTGATCCACCAGCGTTACATAACATCTAGGCCCGGCATACAACAGATGGCAGACAAATACGAGCTTCAACACTTTGGGTCCTGTCCTCGCGTCTTCTGCAATCAAGCCCGTGTTCTTCCCGTCGGTTGCAATGACATACCTGGCCAAGAAACCGTCAAGCTCTTCTGCCCTTCGTGCCTGGACGTCTACACGCCCCCGAACAGTCGATTCCAATCTGTTGATGGTGCTTTCTTCGGAACTACATTCGGCTGCCTCTTCTTCATGACCTTCCCTGAATTCGACGTCTCCGCAAAAGGTGATCCATTAAACCTCGCGGCTACCCATCCCGCCTATGCGCCTCCTTCACCCACTTCACAAGCAGCCACAAACTCTACTGCAGCAGAAACGGCGAAGCACTCGCGCTCTTCCTCGCTGACTTCGACGCCTGTCACGAACTTGAATCCGACCCCACTCTCTCCACTCACACCTGATCCTTTACCTGTCCAGCCGAACCAGCTCAACGGTATCGCTACATCTAACCTTGCGCCTGGCTTAGGCCCCGGAAAGATGCACGAACCCCGCATATACGGCTTCCGCGTCAGTGAAAGGTCAAAGACCGGTCCAAGGATGAAGTGGCTGAGGATGAGGCCAGCGGATATGAATGAGCTAGACGAGTCGAGAAAATGGCATGAGCTGTACGGTGGCACGGAGGACGATGTACAGATTGGAGGAGGCGGGGAGAACGGGGGAGCACAGGTGGAGGTACCGAGTGGGAGGAGGAAGAAGGCAGCGAGGACTCGAAAAAGAGGCGTGGGCGTGACGGATCCGGGCGCCGTAAATGGGGGCGGAGTGGAGGCGATATAACAACTGGCATTGATTGGAACATTGCAAAAAGGAGTATGCTGGAGCGGGTCTTATATCTTACAGAGGGGATTTTTTGTTGGCCGTTCGATAAGGTTTTGTTCCGAGCACAGGGAGAACCTGCGCTGTAGGTCTCTGCATCAATCAATGAGATTTCAAGCGCTACTCTTGCCCTATTTCCAAGTAATTTATGTAAATGTGCTACATTCGAATGCTGAGCCATGGTGCTCTTAACGTTCTCCTGTTTCGAATACTGCAGCACTGATATCCAAGATCAACAGTCCTGATGCGATATCCATTGATATCTGTATCTCGATTTCTTTTTCTAGCTTAGCTTAATAGCATACAACAAACGCGACGGGTCTTCTATTGCAGCCTCTCCTACTCATGCTAAACCGCAAGCATGTAGCAGAGCTTCACAAGAAAAATAAAGAAAAAATAGATGATAATAACGCCTGATCCTCGCTTCAAGTGACGGAGATGGAACGCCTTTCCTGTCTGCAAAAAAGAGGAAGCCAGTGACGCCGGTTACGGGTATATCCAGTCGTTAATACATGAGGAGACATAGGAAATCCGGGTTTTGGATGAATGCTGTGAGGGTTATGAGAGACGGTGTTAGGTCGACGACGTATAGACGTTGCTAGTGGATGTGAGGATTCCGTGAAAACGGTATGGTGTGGTGTGCTCGATGGTCGTGCACTTTCGAGTCGGGATTGAAGGCAGATTGCTTGGACCGATGGGCATTTTCGGACAAGCAATATGTGATGAATCCTCGTGAAATTCGTAAAGGAGTTTTCCAGCACTATCCCATTTGGGGAGCTGGTTCTCCTGAAGGTTGCGAATGAAGTGGGATGTAGCAGGGTCCCAATTCTTCGGTGCTACCGGCTGTAGGCGCCCAGCCCAGCCATACTAGAATTAAAGCTGTCTCTTCGCTCGCCGAAATCCGTCGGACTATTCCCATAGCCCTTGTAAAAAATGTGAGTAGATTGATCGGAGAATGAAATCAAACTTGAGTTGGTCATAGGGTCTAACCTTTTTCCGCTTCTTTGCGGCGCGACCACTCTTACGGCTGAACTGGGTGTCGCCAGAAGAGTAGCCTCCTCCAGTATCAGCATCGTCGTCCTCAATCCCTTCAGCGTATCCTGTGTAGCCTTCGAAGCTAGCGTCCCCATATGATCGCTTCTTATTGGTGCGCTGTGGTCGAACGGTTTCCACGTTCACCGTATTGCCATTGGCCTGACCATTCGCTTTAGGCAAGGGTTTGCTGGGGGGTTTCGACGCTTTGACTGCCTCGACTGCCTTCGGGTTGTCATTTCCCAAAAGATTCTCCCATTCGTTATGGTTTGGCAGTAGTCCTGGTTGCATTTGCATAGCCTTCTCCAGCTTGGCCTCTATACCGCTAGGAAGTCCCTTGTGTATGTCCTTGCTGCCGACTTTTTGATTCTGCCACTCCTCCTCCGGCCACAATGTCAGATCTCTCAGCCCCATCAATTTTCCTTCCACATCATGCTTGACCGATCGATTCCTGCCGGCGAGTCCCAAGGTCTTGAGCTGACCCTCATAAGACTTTCTCATCTTGTTGATCTTCTCGCCTGTGACTGGATCGGTTCTTGCGACTGTAGCTGCGAGCGGCTGGAGGCCGAACAAGGAAATGAGATTCTGCGTGAGTGGCAGGGTTTGTGGTATTGATGCTACCACGAGACTCATGTGTCAACCCATGCTCTACATGAGAAGGGCTGGGCGGAGTCAGTGTGGGGTCTTACGCATTTGCTTGGACAACTGCTGGGCTCCCTCATCCTTCTCTATTGGATTGTCGGTTACAGGCGCGGGTTCCGCTTCTACCGCAACTTGAGGCTTTGCTGGGGCTTCTGAGTCGACAGAATGGGAGGAAGGCTCGTGGGCATTGTCTAGGGTAGTGTCCATGATGTCTTTGTCTTGAATGCGATCCGCGATGCGCTGGCCGTCGTGATGGACGTCCATGGCGATGGCAGATATCTTCTTCCCATGATTTGTCGTGAAGATTGATTGAGTGAGGGTAGAAGTTTGTGAAGAGATCAAGTGATTCATGGGCTGCTTGCGCTGTCCATGGACGGGAATGTTGGGTGAAATGAGAAAGGAACGAGAGGAAGGTGACTTGGGTGAGCAGCGCGGAAGTGTCTTAGCGTAGGGCCACCAGAAAGGCAGAGGGTGACATTTAGGGCGGTGGCTGAACGCCGGGATATGTCTTGGCATTAATCTGATGCAGAACAAAGCCAAAGCTACCTTACCTTACCTTACCTTACTTTATTAGAATACGTTCTTTGTAATATATTATTATGGCTATGATACTTACCTTAAAGCTTAAAATACGGTACTTATATCGATCGTCCATCGGTTACCTGTACCGAGAACGTACCCGCGTACCGACTGGATTGTGGGGGGAAGGGGAAAATCTTGGCAAGATTTATCGGGATTTCTTTTCAATTCAGTACTCTAAATCACAAGATTACTTTGATACCTTACGTCTTTCCTCCTTGGTAAGAATCAATCATTTGCTTCCACATGCAATTGGTGACTTGAATTTTCAAATCCATTGGAGAGAGCCCTTGCTCGATATGAGGCAGACGCATGCAAAAGTAAGAGGTGAACAATCGTCCAAAATATGTCTGACCCTACCCGGCGCTGCGAGGATTCCAGCCAATTAAATTCGAAGATGGTGCACGTTTAGAAGGCACGCGACTCTTTAAAGGAACGATTCAAACATGGGGGAGGCTTCGATTCTCTATCTTGATCAAGGAAGAGGGGCACGCTTCTTCTTCTTCTTCTTCTTCTTCTTCTCTTCTTAAATCCACCACTCACTCAATCTCTTCATCCCTTCATCTGCTAATTTACAAACCAGCACTTTTGTTTCCCTTCCGCTCTTATCTTCTCCATGCTTCATTTTTCTATCTCTCCATCCCCATCCCCACTCATTGCGTTTCCCCGCTGTCCTCGGCACGCGACAAGCTGCTTTCTGTGATTGTTGATGCGAAGCCGACCACCAATCATGCCTCGCACAAATTTACCTCCCACCCCCGCTGCCTCGGCCGAAATCCACTGCAAAGATGTGTCCCCAATCTCTGCAACAGAGAACTCTTTCAATCTCCCTCCTCCGGCCATCGAGTCTCATCGGAACAGTGGTACCTCCGCTGTTCATAAACAATCGCAGTCGGCGTCGAGTCCGGCTTTCTCTCTACCTCCGCCCCCTACACGGTCTCGCACCATCATACAAATGAAACCAAAGCCCCAGCCCTCAGAACATCCGGCAAAAATTTCTGCGCAGCAAAATCCCAAAGGTGCGAACAAAAGGACCTCCACATCCTCAAATGCCGCTACTACGGCAGCGAAAAAGCAACCTAGCTCCACCAGTGTCGCTGGCAAGAAAATCGCGAGGAAGACAGCCCACAGTGTGATAGAAAGGAGAAGAAGGTCGAAAATGAATGAAGAATTTGGGACCTTGAAGGCTATGATACCTGCTTGCACTGATCAAGAAATGCACAAGCTCGCCATCTTGCAAGTATGTAACACTATTGCTGTGAGGGGCTATGGGGCTGTCTATCGGGGCTGACCATGTGAGTAGGCTAGCATAGACTACCTTCGTTACCTGGAGAAATGCATCACAGATCTCAAGGCTGCCAATAATTCTTTGTCGACCCCGCTTGTACAGCCGCAAGCACCTCCGCCTCGTTTCGAGGTAGTCATGAGAAAAGAGAACGATGAGGACGATGACGGAGATGAAGACGAAGATGATGAAGATGTCACAATGGGTAATTCGGGATCTCCTGACGCTTCTCCGTCAATCGTGGCGATTGCAGCTAAAGCCTACGCCTACACGAGTCCCCAGTCGATTACCGCATCCCCTGCAATAGAAGCCCAATCTAATCAGTATCACTCCTCCTACGCCTCCTCCGTTTCCACTCTTCCCTCACCTGCTTTCGAACCACAAAACGATCACCGAGGTTTCCAATCTCATTTCTCTTTGTCTGCGTCGACCTCGCCGGCTATCATGCCGAGCAGAGAGCAGGACGAAGAGGCTACAGCAGCATTATTAATGCTGAATAAGGACCGTAGAAATCCCAAAGGAGGAAGGGCAATGTCGGTTCGAGACCTACTGAGTCATTAAGGGCTCCAAGTGAACAATAGCTTTGACATGCCTACCTGTACCTGCCTGCCTGTGGACTTGGCATTGATTCGGCTACGAGAGATGTTTAAATGCATATATGATTTGGTCTTCAATGTCTGGGGGACTCTTGCGTGTCTTAAAGTTGCTGGCTTGCAAAGAAGTGATAGACAAGCAATATGATAGAACGATGCTTGATTTCTTAGTGACGTGCGCTGTTTGGAGGATTGATGGTTTCTCATGGTATATCGTCCAGTACGCCAAGTACTACACCGCCCAAGAGAAGACTTTTTGGAGGCCGGAGGGTATCTACTCACCTTTCCATGCACATTATACCACAACCACAATGTGGGAGCTCTCTTAGCGGCTTACGTTTCTGATAGTGTGCCTACAATTTGGTCGTCTCCGTGGGGTTTTTGCAAATGCAGCATCTGAAATTTGAAAGACAAACAACTTTTCTCAAGTCACTGTTTCAGCAGGAACCCGAACGGTACGCAGCAAACTCGTTGTTCTCACTCCAGCATCAGTAATGGTAACCAATAGACTTCAGTGATTCCTCAAATCCTCCCCTGAATCCACGCTCAAGACCACTTTACTTTTAAGATCAGGCTAAAGATGAGTATCTGTTGATTCTAATTTGACGCTACGACAGATTCTCTTAATAGTACACATGTTCTCCAATCTCAACATCTGAGATCTGAAACACAAGGCAATGCTCTCTGAGTCCGCGTTTCAATAAGATCCCAAATGATAAGCTACAAATTTGTCGTTCTATCTCTCCAGCGTCAGTAATAGTGATCTATAGACGTCAGTGAATTTTTGAATCCTCCCTTAAATCCATCTTGAAATCTATCCTACTTTTGCATTCGGGCTGAGAAGAAACATCTATTGTTCCTAATCTGATGCTCCGACAGATTCTCTCAGCAGTACATGTGTTCTCCAATCCCCCAACATTCTTTGTCTCGGATCCCGGTAGGTTCCTCTTTTTAGGGAGCGTCTTCTCACTGACAATGTCGAAATAAGGACATCAGCATCAGTGATATGGCACCGTCGCGCCGCTCGTCTCGTGCTCGTGGCTCCGGGAAGAAGAACACATCGGATGCTCGGACCCATGGATTCCATATGTCTTCCCGTTCGACAGCCTCAAGTGTAGGCTACCCTGACCTGTACCCGCCGAAACGTCATATGAATGACGAGGCTACTAAATGCTCCGTCAAGCACCGAAGCATCGATGAAGACCATCCTCCCAATCGAGCAAGTTCTCACGGTGCGCCAAAAGACGCGCCGAAGCATCCTGGTGGGGTGAATGCCATGCCACTAAAGCCTGTGCAGAGTCTTGACCCCATCCAAGGAGATCCCCACTTTCCGCAAGTTCCGACTCATAACGAAGACCACCAAATGCCTGCTTCTTCTCGTATGCCAAAAGAGTCGCTGGAGCATGCTCGCATAGTGGTTGCCTTCCCAGAGAAGTGTTTACAGGACGTTAACCCTGGCCAAAAAGAATCGGAGCGTCAGGAAGCCACCAACAGCCGGCTTGTGATGAACAATGTATCACAGAGTACTAGCCGGGAAGACAGTCCCGATGCACTGGCGCTGACGCAGCAGGAGAACCACTGTTCATCGGCTCCGAGCCAAGGAGATCTCCTTCTTCCGCAAACTCCAACCCTTAACGGAAATTACCAAATGCCGGCGTCCAGCCTATACGAGTATTCAGCAGACGAAAGTCTGGAAGCCATGGAGGCTAGATACGCTAAAGACTTTGAGGAAAAGGAGCGTGTCAGGCAGAGACGGCGCGAGGAGGAATTGGCGGAAAAGAAGCGCCAACAGAGGAGCGAGTATGAGCACGAGTTGAGGGAAAGGTTCAAGAAAAAGGAACTTGATGCCGAGACGTCGTGGAGGGCACGCATTCAGGAGATGGAAGACCAGCATCAGAGACGATTGGCCGAGATGCAGGAGCGTGTTTGAAGGTCGGCTGAAAGATCCACGTGGATGATGGTCTCCACTTCCCAGCATATAGCGCCTGGTCCACACCAATCCTGCCCTTCATCTCTGCACTGCGTATGGGTTCGGCTGGCCGTTCTTTACCACTGACCCCTCCTTTCAGCACTCATCTTATCATGAAGTCTCCCGTAAGTCTTACTTCTTGGATACATCTCCAATCCTCCAGCACTAAAACGGCTATTCCGGTCAAGAACGCCCCGTTTCCTGGTTGAACTTGAGCCTAAGAAGGGACATTGGAATAGTACATTCAATAAAAGCAAAGAATCTATTCGTAACACGACAACCGCTCACCTTGGAGAATTTCCCGTTTTCGGATCAGATGAATTCTCCTCTTGCTATAATGGGACGAACTCTATAGAAATGGGACGAACACAAACCTAAGTAGCAAAAACGAGATGGACAGTACTCAAACCCCATCACCAATCTCCTCTCCCCATCTTTCCATCCCTCACCCACCATCATCCCCCTGCGCCACCCAAAAAACCAAAATCTTTACCCCAGATCTCTCACCTTCCAGCCCACAAACTCTCAAAGCTAAATAGATCTGCCCAACTCGGGCAACCTACTCCCAACCCCTGATCCATTCCCACCGACCCCCTTTTCTGCTACCTCAAAAGTCCAATTTCGATCCCAATATTCTACTTCATCAAGGTGAGATCGAGACAAGCACAATCTTCCGATAGATGACTTCTTTCCGTTCAGAGCAGGACAGTAGTCGCGTGGAAAAAAAGCTAATTGGGCATTACCGCAATGGCTGCTGCTACCTAGATGGAGATGTGAGAAGGCGGATTACCAACGTCGACCCATCTGCTGTCAATGCCCGTCTCCGTGATTAGTCAATGGTCTAGGGTATATGCTCGAGGCGCCAGAGGAGCGTGAGGAAGCCAAGGGAAAAAGACTATTATAGATGGTCATAAGTGTGAAAGACTGCAACTTGCATGGGTTTGATGATTCTACAATTGCGGCACTCATACTCGCTGTTGAACATCTTGATTAATCTGTAACAGTACTAGAGGTAGTTCGCCCATTCCCTACTATCGCAAGACCCTGAGGAGCACCAAATCACGTCTTCCTACAGAGCGATTGGTCGCATCAACCCGGACAAGCGTTACAGGAAGAAGGATAGCACACACAATCCGGCAACAAGAAAGCAGATCAAGGGTCCGCTTATTGCAGTGGCAATCGTGCCTGCCACAGATCTAGTGCAGCTGCCGACGTTGTCAGTCACAATTCACGGCAATGGATAAAAGTGACAATCCAACTAACCCATTCTCAGGTGTGCAGGAAAAATTGGCTGGCCAGACAACGCGTTTCAACAGACTAATCGACCCTGGCATGAGCTGGTGACTGGCTGATACCGCCGGGGCAATGGGACCGATACCATAATCATTGGAGAAGATGTGGTTGTCAGGCGTATCTGGATTTGGTATTTGTGGGTGGCGCCAGGAAAAATCACTGCGACGGACTACTTGCGAGATGGGTCTAGCTACCAAATCGTCTGCTGTAAGCGTCCCTGGCAATGGCGGAGAACTGAGGTTGAATTGTTGCTGTGCAAATATTGCTGAGAATACCTTTAGTTTACACGGGCTGGTATGAAGAAGCCTCACTTACCGGCTGCTGCACATTCATAGGCATCCGCTAAGACATAGATAAAGCACCTGGTTAGCCCATGGCGGTTGAACATTACACGCATAACAAGAGGAATTACCCACCGATGTGGATAGTAGCCACAGTATTCTCCCGCGCGGCTTCGTTAGCGACCTCAGAGGGGCCATATGTGCTCGGTTCGTTGAGATACGTGTCGGCAACTAAACTTGTGTCAGACCATCGATCTTGCATCTATAGTAGTGCAGTCGCCTACCATCGTGTCCCAAGCCAGTTGTCAAGTTGGCAAAATGCTAATAGAATCGTTTAAGCGAGTTATACGTTGTTCCCATCTGGGATACGTACCAGAGACTCATGAAAATAGACCGCTCCTTGGCTTATGGTGAACGTGTCCGCAATGCTGCTATCCTTATATCCCTGTTCCACGTCGGCAATGACCTGAGACAGAGATGGCAACTTTGAATTATAATACAACGGACAGAAGGTGACATAGTGATTGTCCTAATTCCAAAGATTAGAACTTCTTGGGCGCACTGAGACGTCTTGGAAAGGACATGCATAGTATATCCCTTCATCGGATTCACTGCACACAAAGTTAGCAATCCGCCGTCACAAGTAGTACGGACAATATTTACACGTAAGCAAGGGCGTTCAATTTGTCACAACTACCAGCATTATGTGCAGGCTCGTTACAGAACACGAAGACCTTCTGCCGTTCTGGCCACGTCGATAGGTCATGTACATTCAATGCACCGTTGATATTCGCTAGAAGAGCCAGAGTTAGAGCGCGTCGGAGACGAAGAGATTAGTTGTAGATCAACCGTCGCTGACCATACCTTCAAGTACGCCATTCAAGTCTCCAGCACTATCTGTGCCCATGTACAGGTCCATAGCTGCTTGGTAGGCCCCATTATGAGGTCGCCAACTAGCCAATGCTTGAGCGAATCGTCCAGCATCGCCCCAAGCTTCTTCCTCAATGACCCTTTGCGCAGGGGTGCAGTAAGCGTCGGCGAAGTACTTCTGAGTTCCTTTCGCCGGGCTGACACCGGTAAGACTCTGGTTTGCCATCCGAGGTAGTACGGGAAAGTTCGTTACTGATGCGGCTGCCGACCATGCCACTGAAGACATGAGAAACAGGGAGAAAGCCAGTGACATGATGGGATTGATGAAGAATATAAAAGTGATAGGATTTTGGAAGAAAGACTGGAGGATATGCAGAGTAAACGAAAGGATGCTGGGAACAGCGTGAAACGAATGTATGCTGAGCTGCAGCTTAATGAATGTATGACGAAGAATGATTCTTCTGACGCGAAGAAAAGAAGGAAGAAGAAGAAGAAGGAGGAGAAGAAGAAGAAATAGAAAAGAGAAGTAAATCTTGTGAGGACTCAATGCGCTTTCCGTGCTTTGCACAGCTAGGCGAGACTGGAAGGGGCCATCTTCCTAGGGAGACGATATACCACCATTCCCTTCTATTCTTGGAATGTTGGCACTATCAATGGTAAGAGCTGGTGGAGTAAGATTGGGTTGATCTGAAATTATTCTATATTGAGCCCGAAAAGAAAAGGAAGACCTCTGACTCGAAGTAATGGTGATACAGGTATCTCGCATCTTGCACCCTTCTCCTTTTGATACGCAGCAGTAAATTGTCTTGCGCCATTTAACAGCGTACCCACGAGGTCAAAGTATGGGATAATCATGATTGCAAAAAGGGAGACATGAGTTTAGCAACTACTATGGTAAAGCACATCTCTGTGTAGAGGAGAGATCAAAGAGAATTGATTGTCGCTTTATATGAGTAGCCCTAGCCCTAAGGTAGGGTACCCCTAGTGTCAATCCGATTGGAAGTGGATGATTCTTTTATGGGTACGGTACTCCGTACTCAACTTAAATTTTATTCCCGTCTTACGAGGTTACTTCCATCATCTCTTCTTCAAGTTGTCGTCCTCGTAGTAGAGCACTGGACTCTCATTTGTTGCACTCGCCACTCTGCTTGTTTACACTAAATCAACCCTCCGCCCAAGTTTGCGCGATATGGCTCCACGCAAGACTGGTGCCATTCCCCCCTTTTTCTTCTCCAACTTCAATCTTGTGTCACCCTCTGACGGATGATTTCACTGGTCTAGCAATTCTCAGCGTGTACAACAAGCAGGGTCTGCTAGACCTTGCTAAGGGTTTAGTCAAACATGACATTCGTCTCCTGGCTTCGGGTGGTACTGCCAAACGTCAGTCCTCCTCCTCAAGTCGAAATTTTCATCATCGGCATCTTGATTTTTTGAAGAATAAGTCGTAAAACGTGTTGGCTATCTTGCTTCTTCCTAGGCATCTCAGAGCTCGTGTTCTATTACGGAACTACGTTACTGACATTGCAGCCGACAGTCGTTCGCGATGCAGGATTCCACGTAGAGTTCGTTGAAATCCTCTTCCCTACTATTTTCTAAGTCATAGACTGAAAGGCTGTGCTGCACAGAGACATCTCTGCCATAACGAATTCACCAGAGATTCTGAAAGGCAGAGTCAAGACCTTGCATCCAAAGGTTCATGCGGGTATCCTTTCCACCAATTCAGAGAGTGACGAAAAGGACCTAGCCGAGCAGAATATAGACAAGGTCGATTTTGTTGTCTGCAACTTGTATCCTTGTAAGCAGAATCTTGGATCCCATGATTGCCTTGTCTCAGCGATGAACAAGTGATGACCCAAGACTTTGCTCTTAAACCATTTTTATGGTTCAAGGTTCGCCCCGAGAAATGCTGACTCGGAAGTACTATAGTCAAAGACACTATTGCAAAGATCAACGTCACAATAGAGGAGGCCGTTGAGGACATTGACATTGGGGGCGTTACGTTGCTCCGAGCTGCAGCGAAAAATCATGCTCGTGTCTGTGTGCTGTCAGATCCACAAGATTATGCCGAATTCTTGCAAGGGCTGGAAAAGGGTGAGGTCACTGAGAAAAGTCGCCAACTCTACGCCCTGAAAAGTTTTGAGCACACTGCAGAATACGAAACCGCAATAGCAGATTTTTTTCGCAAGAGATATGCATCAGACGGTATCCAGCAAATGCAACTGAAATACGGAGCAAATCCGCATCAAAAACCTGCAGAAGTATTTAACAAGAACGGCCCGCTGCCATTCAAGGTGCTCAATGGTGCTCCGGGATACATTAATTTACTGGACTCACTCAATGCTTGGCCTCTAGTGAAAGAGCTGAAGCAGGCCCTCGGTCTTGCTGCAGCCGCTAGTTTCAAGCATGTTTCGCCGGCCGGAGCAGCTGTTGGTGTTCCTTTGACACAAGAAGAGAAAGAAGTATGCATGGTCGCGGATATTGAAGGACTTCCGGAATCAGCTCTGGCTATGGCTTACGCCCGTGCGAGAGGAGCTGACAGGATGTAAGTCTATAATGCATATCTGAGAGGAAAGCATTCCTATAACGAGTACATGCTTCTCATAGATGATTGTGGTCTCTCTTCTGTGCTTTGATTTGCAAATGCTGACTCTATCTCCGCAGGTCAAGTTTCGGAGATATTGTTGCGCTCTCAGATGTTGTGGATGTCCCGACTGCAAAGGTACGTGTGGTCTGCTTGGGAGTTGAGATCGGCTTGTACCCCTGACGTATATATTGAATGGCAGCACTAACCAAAAATCCAAGCACAGATTATCTCGCGCGAAGTATCTGATGGGTGTGTGAAGTTCCACCTTTTGTCTTGCCAATATCAATGAACATATTCATATCTCATTTCTCCGGCTGCCGCTTGACTCTAGAGAATCATCCCCGTCCTTGATTTAAAGCTTTAAGAGGTATGCGCTAACGATCAATACTTCTAAAGTGTAATTGCCCCTGGATATTCTAAAGAGGCGTTCGAAATACTGTCGAAAAAGAAAGGCGGAAAGTAGGTTGTGTCATCTCCCAGCTTGAGTCTCCACTGATGACTCTGCAAGATACATGGTATTAGAGATGGATGAATCTTACGAGCCACCCGCGATCGAGCAGAGAACTGTGTACGGTCTTTATTTGCAGGTCAATTTTCCTACACCCACAGAATCACAGACATTGACGTTCGACTACTTATCCTGAGTAGCAACATCACAACGATGTGAGAATTCGCCCGAATGATTCATTCAAGTCGATTCTTGCACCTAAGGACTCTCCTCCGCTACCCGAATCTGGTGAGTAGTCTAGATGTTCATCCCGTCTCATTGATCCCAAACCCCAACCATGCAGTCTGTTACACGAGCACTCGCTCTTCCTGGCCCCGTACTTTCTAAGTCAGAATCGATCTTGTAAGACAAACACTAATTATAAATCATATGCAGCGCTCCGAGATTTGACAGTGGCTGTACGTACTCTCCAATGTCATTCTGGTATAGCCGGTACTCGATCTCTAGACACCAAGCTCTGGGTCTAAGGACATATTTTGAGAGCATGGCACTAATTCTAAGCTTTCGTTAGACAATTGCTGTAAAGTATACCCAATCAAACTCAGTGTGCTACGGTAAGTGTCTTCAGCGTCTATCCTTGCCGTTTGAGGCCATAGTCGAGCCGTGAGACCAATCCTGGTCCTGCTCAGTAGTCCTACAGGCCAAAATGTCAATTCAATTGCTATTGTAAGGTGCTGACCTTTGAAACGCGCATAGCTCTCAATGGGCAGGTCATTGGACTAGGTAGACCCGATTAGCTCGCCCGCATCCATCCGTTGAGCTAATTCTTGTCAAAGGCGCTGGGCAACAATCACGCATTCATTGCACGCGTCTTGCTGGTGACAAAGCAGATAGCTGGTGGATGAGATATCATGAGCGAACCCTTGGACTGCGCTGGAAAAAAGGGGTGAAGAGGGCCGATAAGAGCAATGCAATTGACCTTTTTTGTGGAGCGCCGCCGAAATCGGGTACGCTTTCAGATTTTTTCAATTCCATGCATCATTCAAGCTTCAGTCTTGAAAGCTCGTTGTCCAATCCCAAAACACGCCGTATGGTTCAGTACTAGCCTTATAAGTATTGACTTTGGGATCACCCTTAGGTATCGAGAAGGAGGATTACGAGAGCAAATTCGAGGTCGTCCCTCAGCCATTTACCTCTGAGGAGCGTGAGAAATGGCTTAGCCATCTAAGCGAAGTTGCAGTGTCTTCCGACGCCTTCGTAAGCGACGACAATCACAAATCCCTTCCTGATCACTGATCTGTGAATGCAGTTTCCTTTCATTGACAATGTCCTAAGGGCGCATCGATCGGTACGTAGGCTTTGGAAGCAATGGCTTGACTTCTACGTACCATTATGAATTGCCCAGTCACACTTGTCGGAAAGGAAGACTGACAATTATAAGGGAGTAAAATACATCGCCGCTCCAATAGGCAGCCAGGCGGACAGCGACGTGTAAGTTTTCCCGTCCCTCATATGTATAGATAGACAACGTTGTCTCAAAACCAAAAGACTGACTAAGAAATTGGTTCCAGTTTCGCGACGTGCGAGAAGTTAGGCATCAAATTCGTCGAACAGAGCGTACGGCTTGTAAGTATATGGTTCGTTCAGAACTATTGCGGGGTGATACTGACCCAGAGGTATAGTTCCATCACTGAACCTATCCCCAAGATCAAACTACGGGGTCTGCAATTCGGATATGAATAGCGCTACGGACGGAGAAGAGCTGGGAGTATTGGATTATTATCTAAAAAGTCACATTCCTTTGTCCATTATCATGGTTCTATGTACTATTTAGTACTGAGAGATATGATGTTCATTACCACTCGCCCAGGTTAAAGCCCACCAAATGATTCTAGACCCCGTCCGAGCCAATGATAGCTATCAATCCTACGGTGTTTCTGCATTCTGATACCTAGCTCCTACAAGTATTCTACCTGCGCTAGCCCAATGTGAGCTAGCGACAATTTTGGACATTGTGATTTCCGAGCAGAGCTTCTTTCGATACGACTAATGCTTGACCTATGACCTACAACCTCTCCACACTACGAGCTGCAGTTTCCAGCAAACAGAACCTCTGTCGTACCTACAGCTCAACCGCGAAATGGCGTCCACTCCGCCTTCTGGAAGATGGCAGCTTGCAACCCTTCCGCGAGATGGCATTCGTCCCTTCAACCCCCGCTCTGCTGCCCAAAGTGTATCTCAACACCCTTCCAAGTATACAGAAATGGTTCCGCACCACTCGACATGAAGATGAGATTGGGAAGGTGTCTCTCAACTACTCATACCTCAGCAGCTTCGGCGATGCCATTGTGCCTCTAGAATTCACACGATTGTCTACAATTTCATCGGCGGCTAATCAGGATGAAGACTCCTCATTTGTGCGGGCAGATGTACCATTTTCCATATTCCTGGAGTGGGCCAAGACCGTCACCTCCGAGACTTCGGAGCGATTGTATCTCGCACAGGCATCTTTCGCTAGTCTACCGGAAGCTCTGAGAATGGACTTGCCCGCGCCTGAGATTGTAGTAAAATCTGGGACGGGCGATATCTATGATGCGAATATCTGGATAGGTATGCCGCCCACGTACACACCACTGCACCGTGATCCCAACCCAAATCTCTTTGTGCAGCTTGCTGGGCATAAGGTGGTGCGAATCCTACCGCCAGAAATGGGGGATGGAGTCTTTGCAAAGGTTCAAAGATCGCTCGGCCGGTCCGCGTCCGCAGCGTTTAGAGGGGAAGATATGATGAAGGGGAAGGAAAAGAGGTTGCTTGAGGACCAAATCTGGAAGAACACTTCTGCTGGATTTGGTGATGAGGCCGGTGAGGTTGGGTATGAAGCACATGTTGAGAGAGGCGACGGTCTATTCATCCCAAAAGGGTGGTGGCATAGTGTCAAGGGCGTAGGCGAAGGAATCACAGGATCTGTGAACTGGTGGTTCCGGTGACAATAGGGGTCCTTCGATAGGATGATTTAGCTCTCTCCACCTTTAGCAATTGCAATTCGACTCGGCCAATTCCCCAAGCATTAGCAACGCGTGAATAGGAGAAGACAGAAGGCCATAAAATATTGGCGAGGACCGGTAGATGTCTCGCACAACATCCACGCACCAATACTTGTAATCCTTCCCTTAAACAGCCAAACATGACCTCAACTCCCCCAAAATAGAAACCCTCTTCCCCAACATCCGCAGAATGAACACAACCCTCGAACCCTACGTCCTCTTCGGCTCAACCAAGTACTTCTCTCCCTTTCCCCCCCCCCTTCTCCCCAACACTTCCCGCCCTCTCCACCCACAGCTCTCCCTAACCCCAACCACAGACCCTGGCTCCCCCCACCCTGGACCACAACCGACGACCGCGTCCGCGGCGGCGCTTCCCAATCTCACCTCTCCGCCCTCCCTGACAACAACGCCCGTTTCCACGGCCATCTAGACACCTCCACGCTCGGCGGAGCAGGCTTTGCTTCACAGTTCAGTCCTCCGCCTCCGGGAGACGTTGCGGGGGGCATAAAGGAAGAAGGGGGTGAACAGAATGCTGCTGATGAGGGGGAGGAGGAGGAGGAAAGGAGTTGGGATTTGAGCGCTTATGATGGCATTGAGGTGCTGTTGGGAGGGGAGGAAGGTGATGGTGGTGGGAAGGTGTATACGTTGATATTGAAAGATGAGGCGGGGGCTGGGAAGAGAGAGGATGGGAGGGAGAGGGCGGGGGTTAGTTGGGAGGTGGATTTCAAGACTGGAGAGGAGGAAGGGAGGACGGTTTGGGTGCCGTGGGGAGAGTTCAAGGCTACGTATCGGGGCAAGGAGATGGAGGATGCTGGGGAACTGAAGACGGGTGAGGTCAGGAGGATAGGGCTCATGATGAGGAGGTGAGTTGGGGGCAGTTTTTATTCCTTGGAGCACTCGTGTGTGTGTGGGAGAAGGGTTTGATGTCAGAGCTGACTTTAGTACGCTCTAGCTATTTTGGAAAGCAAGAAGGCGATTTTAGTCTGGTGTTAAGGTCTATTCGTGCTAGGAAGAAGACGAAAGAGGAAGAGAAGGGAGGGAGGTTGTGAAGGCTGTGGGCAGCTTGTAAGGATCTATACCCGAGAGTACGGATTCGGCGAATCAACGACCAAGAAAGTCAAGGGGAGCTGGTTGGCTCTGAGGAATCGGATGTGTCTGCATCTTCGAGCCAGCTACCCGCTGCCAGTCCTTCCCGACTTTGCACGGACTCGCACAACACGTTGGGAAACCAAGGCCGCCCTCAAAGCAGAATAGCATCCGTCTACTGCCTTAATTGTAAGGTCGTGCTGCCTCAAGCGTCGGAAACATGCATATGCAATTTGTGGACGGGTGGCAAGTTGCAATCGCATTCGCAGACTCGATCACTATCTAATGGGAGTGCACACGTATGAGTGGCCCCTCTGATACGGCTGAACGAAATTGGGTGTCGTTCACGCCGGAGATCTGTCAAAGCATGATTGCCAAAGCAGAAGTATGTATGTATTTAAGCGGCATCAAGCAAATACTACAATCCGGTAAAAGATACAAAGCCAAAAAAACAAAAAAAAAGCTCCTCTAAATCGGCCATCGAACAGGTAAAAACAAAAGCAAAGCACCCGCGGGATTTCGGACAGATAGTAAGGAAAACAATCAGCTTCATCATATTATAGATACCCTGAAGTCGCGCTACCCAATGTGAGCCATGTGCAGTGAGATATATTGTTCAGCACAGACTGAAAAGGATGCCGAACCATCCATCAGATCCTACAGGTACCAACATCGAAAACCAATGAAGAATCTGACACTACAAGTCGATGCGCGAGACCTGGAGGATGATGTGCTGATTGTAAGGAAGTTGGTAGCTTGAGAGAGCCATAGAAAGAATTGCAGGTTCAAGGATACCTATGTCAAATGGCCAGTCCCGACTCTCCTTTCGGTATACATTTCAGGTGAAATCTAATCGGCTTCTACATGCCAGCTTGCAGTCATATCTTCACGGTGAAAGAAATGCTCCGAAGAGGAGAACCGTCCGCATGACATGTGTTTCGCATCGTAGATGTAAAATTTGGACCTTCATTTGCGACAAAACACATGCCGTTGCAAAATGGAGCAGAAATGCTAATATGTACATGGCGGGAGTGCGGAAAGTCCCTTTTCCCGTTGGACGTTTGCTCGGAGGATCGATGCCTGACCATAACTCCAACCACCTTTATGTTGAACCACATTACGTTCCCCAAAGCTAACCCCTGAGCACTTGTCTTTTGGTGAGTTTGCCGCGTGCTACACAGTCCTGTCCCTCTTCCAGTCCTTCCTGTTCGGCTTGAACTTTGCCAGATGGTCTTCGTCTATGCCCCTATTATGCTCCTTTATGAAATACGAGTCTGGCTCGCGGGTGTCATGTCTTGTCTCCCGTGCACCCAAACCTCCCTTACTTGCTCTGGCACCGGCTGCCGTCAATCTGCTCTCGATGTCTCCGGAGCGGGACCGGGATGAAATTTGTTCGGGCCAAGCCTCCTCCGACTGGCTTGGCACGACTGCCGATACATTTGCTCTGCTGTCCGGTTCAGCCTGGGTAGGGTACGCGCACTGCAACGCCCCTTGTCTGCAGCGTTGGCAAGGTGTCTCGCCATTGCATTCGGAGAGGCTTCGACTGCATTCGAGACACGCCGGTGGAGCTCGACTTGGGTAAATGCAATTCAAGGAGTAGTGACCGCAGCGGAGGCAAGGTATTTGACCGTTGCATGGAGAACCATTTTCAATGCACTGGTGGCATCCCAACGGGACACGACTCCCCTCCTGTTTACGGTCCATTGTGTAGAACAGCGGGCTCGCTGTGTGCCCACAGAGCGGTTGGGAGACGGGAGTCCCCAACGTCGTTTGTAGCGAAACTAGTCGAGACTATTTGGTTTGGATTGGGAGCGGATCTGGCTTTTGGAACGACCCTGCCTGCGTTGACAAGACCTTGACCGTGACACTGCGAAGCGCGTTCTCGGACCGATGGATTTGATAAGCAACGTTGAAATGAGCGGGATCTATAAGAGTAGTGTATAGAGCGTAAGGGAGGCCTGGTCTGTTTGCCTCACTCATCACCATCCTGAGCAGATCGCCGCCCCAGAATGCTGCCCAACATTATGGCAGATCTGAAATAAGCAATGGATCCATCATATCCTGGACCCCCGGAATGCGAGGTACTCCTAGCTGCAGCATTAGTGCGCTGACAAGTGATCATTATTTTCGCATCAGAATCGACCAATCGATTAAATGAAGGAAGGATGACAAGATTTAGAAAGTCAGCCACAAAGAAGATTTTCTGATTGCGAGGCCCGGCAGCGACATGTAACAGAAATCACTCTGCCGGCTCCAATTCATACTTCTCGTTTGATGGCACTATGGACCACCAGTGCGTCCTATGACACCATATCTGAAAAATGCTCCGCTCATGGATTATTACGAGGTCAAACATTGTCTCATGGTGATGCACAGCCTCATCATCCTGAGGAGACAGCGTCTCCGGTAGAGGTCCCTCAATTCCGAGGTGCCTTATGATCCTACCATCATCAGTCGTAGACAGCGCATTTTGGACTTTGGCCGGCCGGTTTCCCAAGTCGTCCTTCGCTTTGCATTGAACTCGTAGCTTTCGTTCGACCCTCGGGTATCCTTATTCCGCAACGGTCTTCACAGCTTCCTCGAAGTCAGGTATCCAGTCTGCCCTCTCAGCAGCCCCTCCCCATCTGACCACCCCATTCCTATCTACAGCAAAGCTTCCACTAGTCTGCCACCTGCTCCCACTCTCGGTTGGTCTTTTCCACTGCAAAGGTTCAGAAACCGCCTTTTAAGACGATGCATCCCCGCCACGTGCCTTGCGATACATTTTGAGGTCATGAAGTAGGAAGCACTGGACGGCAAAGCTACTTACAATTTCCTGATCCTTCCCCAGCCGATACGCGTTCCACAAGTTTTTTGGATTCAGAACGTGCCAGAAACCACTCACGCCCAGGCCCCAGCATGCAAATAGCTTTCTTTCACAGTCCACAATGATGCGGACATTGCCCGCGCTGCCAACGGCTTCGAGCCATTTGTCCGTGGCGGATTGGTCGCTGTGAGAGATGGCGACAAAATTGACAGATGGGGTGGCGAAGGCCGCGGCGCGAAGGGATCTAAAGGCCTTCTCCGCAAAGGGGCACCCGCAGTGGCGCAGGAAGGTGAGGATGGTGGGTTTCTCATCGGTGTTGGAAAATTGAAGCTCTGATGTGGACGGAGCGTTAGCGCCAATGGAGGGTATGGGAGATGTGGAGAGGTGCGAGGGGAAGATCCATGATGCTGCCTCTTGTTGGAAGGTCATGATGAATGTCGAGGTGGGACGGAATGATGCTGTGAAGCAAAGCAAAATACTAGGGATTCGGGAGAAGTAGGTAAGGTAGGGAGAGGATGCAAGGTACGAGTACTAGTAACATCTGGATACCATATCATGATACTCGTAGCTAACTATAGCCTATGCATAATGCGCCGGGCAGATCGTCATCAGGTGAGCTGATACTTCAACCTTCGACAGCTCGACCAATGAGCAAAAACATAGATATATTGATCAGATCTAATTCTATATCTGTAATCGTATATGCGGTCTAGTCATTGAGTCAAATCAATGAGATGAGTCTGCATGATAAATGCTTTCTTTCTTTCAACCTCCGCCTTTCTCACTACCCCCAAAATCAAAGTTGATATACTGCTTTCTCCTCTCATACGAGATTTTCTGAACACCAGTGACTTTATAAGGAGACCTCACCTTTAGTCTCGTTGCTTTATCTAAGCTAAGTACATAAAAGTAAGGTACATACGAATACAGCGAGTTGAGCGTTTGTCTTGGCGGAAGTCGTCCCCCGAAGCGAGAAAAAACCAGGCCAATAAAATGCTACATGTATAATTTTTGACACACACAATAACCAAACAGTATGTCGCCTTTCCTGGATCCCTAATCATGGAAACATCTCCACCGAGTTGAGGGAATCTTGGATGTATCATTCTGGCCATACTCTATGCCTCCGTCTCCGCCTCCGATTCCGCTTCCGCTTGTGCAGCATGCAAGGCTCTGCATGCCGCGGCAAGGATGTATTGTTTGAACATTGTATTTGAATTTGGAATTTGGAAATGCAAATTTTGCCGAACAGCTGTGGCTCATACGTGCAATTCGAAACGAAGGACACCCTGTACTATAACGACTCGTCTTCGGGAAGTAAATACACAAACTTCGTACCGTCATCAAATGCTCAGAGTCGGACAATGTAGAATTTTCACGGGAGACAAGAAGGTGGCATCATGGTCTTCCTCGCATTCCGTCCTCCCGCCAGTCCTATGGTCCAGGACCCCATTCTTTCCACCTATGCCGAATACCTGTAGACTACATTCCCCGCCTAGTAGGTGAATCGGAACGCAGGATGGTCATCTCCAAGGTTCTCGACCTCCTCCTTGGCTAGACTCAGTCTGGCATCTCTCTCTCCTCTCTCCCTCCTCTTGTTTTCAAGGCGCAGACCAATGGCAAAGACTGTGCAGGCGAGTCCACACATCCATATCAGTGCCAGTGAAACCCCATAGCCCACCGGATATTTAGGCCTCTGGTCTGTCAAGTATATGTTGCTAGCAATAATGCCGCCGCAGTTGCCGAAGCCAATCTGCATGGCCGCGTTGATGCTTCGCTTGTAGTGACCGCCCATGTTGTTGCTCAACCATACCAGAGTGATGGGTTGAGTAATGTAGCCACCGGCCATGACGAGGTAGACGGCAAAATAACGAACGCCCACCGAGACAGATCCTTGCGCGAGCAGGATAATGTATCCTACACTTGCGACTACAACGCCGAGCATTGCAAAAGAATAGCGATGGCGCAGACGGTCTGTCAAGAGGGCGGATATGAGACACGTCACCGCGGCAACAACGTAGATTGGGATCGAAAGCACCTGTGCACGGACGGCCGTCCAGCCCAACTGGTTGAGAATTGTTGGAGTGAAGAAGGAAGTGCTGTAGCCCGTATTGTTCACACCGAGATACATCAAGATCCTGTGTTTGATGAACAAGACACGCAAAATATCTTCGACAGGCGAAGAGGAAGCAGATAGGAGACTTACCCAATGTAAATCTTCCAGTCACCAAAGGCCCGCCGCCTAGCGTTACTATCGAGTCGGTCCATTCTAGCATCTGCCACGTCTTCGCTCAACCTACGTATGAGCAGCTGCCGTTCTTCGGGGCTAAGAAACTTGGCTGTTTCGGGCCAGTCGGCAATGAAGAATCTTGAAATGACGGCAAAAACAAAAGTTGCGAGGCCTTCGATGATGAAGATCCAGCGCCAGCCATCGTAGCCACCGATCCCAGCCATGTGGGCTAATGCGTATGCGAGAAGCTGCAAGCAAACAAGGTCAGGCATCGCCACAGGAAGTAGCAAGATCCCGTAGAGTACGTACCCCGCTCCATGCCCCTGCCAATATCGCAGCAGAGAAGAACAAACTGAACCTCCATTGTAGTTCATATCGACAGTAGTACATCGACATCAAGTATATGCACCCTAGTTGGAGTCAGAAATGTCCGAAGCCTGCGTTCAGCGTATGTTCTCACCAGGGAAAAAGCCAGCTTCACAAAGGCCGAGGAGGAATCTGCATACAACAAGGCCTGGGTAACTCTGTGTGACTCCCATACAGACAGTTACGATACCTGTGAACGATAGTGAGCTTGAAAAACCGGACGAGAGACAGTGGACCTATACTCCACAGTATCATGATGGAACTCAGCCATGTCGAGGGCGCGATCTTCCTAATCAAAAGATTACTGGGCACCTCGAATAGGATGTAAGGTATGAAAAATACGAAAAGAGCGACATTGTAATCATGGCCTTTCATCTTGAGGTCCTTTTCCAGGCCTTGGAGACGTGCATTGCCAATGTTGATTCGGTCGATGAAAGCCAACGAATAGAGCAAGGAAAGCACTGGGATGAGGTAGAGGTCACATTTTCGGATGAGTTTTTTCTCGGCAGCTCGGTCGATGGCTTCAAGGTGTGAAAGATTGTGGCTATGGCCATCTTCAGAAGTGCTCATACTGCCAGGAAAGCTGGCGCATAAGACTGGCTTCTCATACATGTTGATATCCATGCGTAAGTAGCTACGATGAGGTTGATCTAATGATTACGGAAAGAGGAAAGAGGAAAGTGCGAATGAGCTCCAATCGAAGAGGAGGTGGAGTTGACAATACCCAAGTCTCAATGAGATGAAGAAGGTGAAAGGTTTGCAACGAAAAGACTTCGCAAGGATAGAGCATACGAACCGTAAGATGAATTGCAAGTAAAGGGTAATGCATTGGCAGGCACGAAGAGAAAATATACGTTCTACTGGCCACTCCCAAGGGATGATAGCATTCCAGAACGCGCCATCGGTCTCGACAGCCAGAAAGGCCCCTCACTCATGATGAGAAAAAACCAACACAAGCTGCAAATGTGATCGGAATAGGAAGCTAAAGCTGATCTCCGTCAAGATCGCAATCTCTAAGGTTTCAAGGTCAGAAGGACACGACCACAGCTTCAGCTTATGGAAACTATAACGTCTGATAGGCGGATCTTGGAACAGTAGCTGCATATTCAACGGGTGAGGTTGAATGACCCGGCTGTCCTTGCTTGGGAGAATTGCCGCGTGGTTGCAGACGAGCGTTGCTGGTAATTCCGGGCTTTTCTCATCCATTAGCCCTTTGCCTCTGGATGTGAGACACGCAGATTTTTCTGGGTTCCTAGTCTCTTCCGACAAATATTCTCCGAGGAACAGGGCATCCAATTTTCCCAGCTCAAAGACCCTCAGATCGAGTACCTTGGCATCTTTCGGATCCCTGCTTCAACTCATTTCCGGCAGACACGGTCTTGTATGCCGGTCGCGTTTTTGACGAGTCGTCGTCGTACACCGAGCACGGCCGAAGATTTGCAGTCAGAGAAAGAAGAAGAAGAAGCAGCTTGGACAAAGGGTAATCTCTGCGCAAGGTTTTGGGTGGCGCAGGCGCCAGGCTGGCCGCGCTTTGGCCTCCTCATATAGGTAGAGTACCTAGGTGGGTACTCATAGAAAGGAAGCTGGTGAGGCAATTCTTAATTTCTTTGACCTGGCCGAGACCTATCCATGTTCAATGTTCAGAAGACAACATTCATAACATGTTATGCTCGCAGTCCCATACAGGTGATAATGTGCTTAAGTTCATGACCTAGAATACTCATACAACGGTTGAAGGTGGCTTTTCTTTTCCTTTTGGAAGGCGAAGTAAACCAGCCAGCCATTGGTTGATTTTTTAGCGTTTTCGAAATACATTATTATTACCTAAGGTACTCCGTACTCTAGTCTCCCTTTACACTTACCCCGCAGTATCAAAAGTAAGGTTACCTTAAGGCAGGTGTACCTTGAGGTACACCTAAAGTACCTTAAGTACCTCACCTGATTTGTTGGGGCCGAGGGGCTCTCCGAGCTTCCGAGACGCCTTAAATTGTTTAAACTTAAAGTACCTTAGGTACCTTAAGTTAAGGTATCTTACCTAGAACATTATTATATCATCACTTTTTCCCCTTTGGTGCTTCATAAATACTTTCAATTGTATATCCCGCTTTACAGAATCAGCAGAAGCATCTAGTTTTGTTATTGTGTGCAAGCTCTCTCTCTTTCACCTCGGACTATAATCTCAACAGCTCCTCGCTCCTCGCTTGCTTCCCGTGCTGCCCATACCCCATCATGTCTGAAACTTGGTGGAAAGAGGCTGTGATTTATCAGGTAAAGCGGCCACCGCGAATCAAAACCTCTTGCCTCTCATCCTCATCATATCGCAGGTCTATCCCTCCTCGTTCCTGGATACTAACCGAGACGGATGGGGAGAGTATGTTTTCTCCAAACCTATGAATCCCTTCTTTCTGTTACTTCCAGATCTTGGATCTCGAGCCATGTCCATGCAGTCTTCATCCCCGCAATGTGAATTGGGGCTTTATGTATCCTCCCAAACATGCATCACTGACTGAGAAGCTGCAATTCAGTGTCAAGGGTATCACTGCCAAATTGAATTATCTTAAAGAACTGGGCATAGATATAGTATGGGTCTCGCCAAGTCAGTTCCGATGACTCCGCATAAATCTCTTACTGAATTTTAGTAGTATATAAAAGTCCACAGAAAGTATGTAGATTCTAGGGTCGTGTTCATCTAATCCAACGCAAATCTTTGGGTGTAAAAGATGGGCTTTCCCCTCGAAAAAGAGACGCTGACATGAAACCTTGTTCGTAGGACATGGGATACGATAGAGCAGACTACAAGGCCATTGACCCGATATATGGAACCAATGAGGATGTTGATCACTTAGTCTCAGAATTGAAAAAGCGAGGGATGAATTTGATGATGGACCTTGTCGTCAATCAGTAAGTCCACCTATTTTGAAAGACTTCCCCAGGTCGGAATGTGAAGCAGATTCGGGGAGTTGTGGCCGCATGTCGGACCTTGGAAGCCTTTTCGAAATCGGCGGCGCTGACCCCCAAACTCTTTATCTTAGTACCTCGGACGAAGTACTGCCCTCATCTACCCTCCGCTTCACCTCCTGCCTCGCTAATGGACGCAGCATGAGTGGTTCAAACAGTCTCGCTCCTCCCCGAACAATTCAAAACGCTCGTGGTATATCTGGAAAAAGCCAAAACGAGACGCTGCAGGCAATCCCTTGCCACCAAATAATTGGTCGCAGATCCTCGGTGAAGCAAATAGCGCCGTAAGTCTGCTCATCCGATTGTGCTCTCCTCTGTGCGCACCGTTTTTTTGATTGGGAGGAAACATGTAGCGAGAATATGTAGTCCTCCAGCATATGCTAATGAAGAAATGCTGATGTCAAAGTCTTCAAGTGGACATACGACGCCAAAACAGATGAGTACTTTCTCTCTCTGTTCACGCCTGAACAGCCCGACCTCAACTGGGAGAATCCTGAGGTCCGCGCAGCGGTACACGACGTAATGAACTTCTGGCTCGAGCGCGGTGCTTGTGGCTATCGGTACGTCTTTTCGGAGTCTATGTTCCCTCCACCGAGCACAATGATGAGCCCCGAGACGGTATCTTTGAGTATTTGCTCTTCAGGGGTGTTTCAAGGTTCGCTATACCTCCTCAATACAGCAAGACTGACTTCGAAATCACAATCAGAATGGACGTGATAAATCTGATCAGTAAGGACCAGCGCTTCCCGGATGCAGAACCATCCCTGGGCCCAGACTACAAATATCATCCTGGAGGCAAATACTACGTCAACGGTCCGCGAATGCATGAGTACTTACAAGAGATCAAACAGAAGGTTCTGCAAAAGCATGGTTCTGTCTCTGTTGGCGAAATGCCGGGCGTTAGCGACATCAACGAGATAATTCGCACCGTGGGAAGGAAAAATGGCGAACTTAATATGATCTTCATTTTCGATGTCGTAGACATAGATAACGTTCCAGGAAAATTCAGGATGACGCTTCAGGAATGGAGCGTCAAAGACCTGGCTAGAGTGATCTCCAAGTGGCAACGAGCCATGTACGAGCACGATGGCTGGAATTCTGTCTTTGTTGAGAACCACGATAACCCACGATCAGTGTCTCGATACTGCAACGATATCGATGCCTACCGCGAGTACGGTGCCAAATTGCTGGCGCTCATGCAAACCACCTTGAGTGGCACACTCTTTGTGTATCAAGGCGAAGAGCTGGGCATGAGAAATGTATGGGCGTTCATTTGTCCCTCAACATATCTCCTTATGTATCGCAAGACATGTTCAAGGGGGGAGCAGGGGTTTGTCTCGAACACTGCTCTCAGGGTCACCATATTGATTCAACTTACTTTCCGAATTGGAAAGCTGACTCTGAACTTTGAATTAGGTGCCGAGGTCATGGGACATCGATGAATACAAGGATATCGAATCCATAAACTTCTGGAAGAAGAGCAAGGATCTTTACGGCAATGATCCCAAGAAGTTAGCGGAACAACGCAAAGTCCTGGAAAAGAAGGCAAGAGATCATGCGCGGACTCCTATGCAATGGAACGGTGGCACCAACGCTGGCTTCTGCGAGTCCGGCATCCAGCCGTGGATGAGGGTGAACGGTAAGTCATTTTCAGATTTATCCTCCTTTTCAAGACTGCTTTTGGGCGAGTAAGACATGTTGCAAGAGCAGATCGCCGCTTGCAGGACCTCTTGTCCTCCCTAAACATGTCCCATTCCTTTAAGTTGAATCACAAACGGCACCGCTGAAAGAAAGTTGTGCTAGATGACTACAAAGAAGTCAATTCAGAGAAACAGCAATCTGCTGATAAGGAAGAGGACCTGACCCCGTGGCAGTTCTGGCAACGCGGATTGGCGAACCGTAAAGCACATGCAGACAGCTTTGTCTACGGCGAGTTCCAAGCCGTTGAATCTGAGAGCGATGAAGTTTTCGCCTATCTGCGGATTGGCAAAAAGAGCGGGAAATGGTTGGTGGTTTTGAACTTCTCTGATAAGGACGTCGAATGGAAAATTCCTGGCGAGGTCAAGGTCGAAGCGTGGGCAGCCGGTAATTACCTGAAGGGTAAGCCTGATAAGGATTTGAAAGGTTCAGCTGTCTTGAGACCGTGGGAGGGATTTTTAGGCAAATGCGTAGATTCATGAGCAGGTCATTCCAGACCTGCTGGCGAGAGAAAAGTGCCAGCGCTGCAAACCATGCATCTCACGATACATAGCCTGTATTTGGTCTTCACTGCCACTTACTGACCTACTTTCTAATTTCGTGGCAACAGCCACGGCCGTGGAAATACGTACCAAGCACCCAAGGTATGACGATATCAGCATGACCCCTTACTGAGGAACGCTAAGTTTTCAAGCCGGAATTCCCAAACAGTGTCCAAGAATCCCCTTGTAGAGTTTACGGGACCATGCTCATGGCTTTGGCAAAGGGTAACCCGCAAGGCTAAAATCCACCCTGGCAGAGCATCAGACCATTCCTAATGGCTGGGCAGCATCTTGACATATTATTGGGACAGTACCACCTAAATCATCCGCAAACATTGAGTGAATTCTTGTCATAACTGCTGCAGAAGTTGCTCAACATAAGACTGTAGATCGCCTGCGGATACGGACTCCTTGACAGTCAACCTCCGGCACTGCACCTCACACTTTCCTTCCTTTCTCCAGTCCCTGCCTAGAATAACAATTACGGGATAGCCAATCATATCTGCATCCTTCAGCTTCCAGCCAAAGTTTCGCTCTCGATCATCTAAAATGGCGTCAATTGGTGGCTGAGGAGGCCAATCCTTGCTAGCGGTAAGCAGGTCATAGACGTTCGGAGCTTCGCTTTCCAAGCCTTTGGTCGGAACAATTATTGCTTCGAAAGGTGCTATGGCTCGTGGCCAATTGAGGCCTTTGGTATCTGCGAGAGAGTCGGCTACTGCTGCGATCAAGCGGGATACACCGATGCCGTGGCAGCCCATTTGTACTGGCATCCTATCCGATCGCGTGCCGGATTGACTTGAAAGATCTGTGATTTCCTGCTGAGAATCTTTTTGCGATGGATCTGCATCGACCATAAATTCCAAAGGCGTGCTGTATCTGGTACCTAGATGGAACGTATGGCCAAGTTCTACTGCGCTTTCAATCTTCAAAGTACCTTCGCTGCAATTTGGGCAGAAGTCGCCAGTCTCAATCCTGACAAAATCGACCATATTGTCGGCTCCAATAGATCTGTCCTCAAAGGGAATACTCACCCCTCCAAACATTACTGAGGACACATTCGGCATAACAGTAAAGGATCCTTGCAAAATATACCGCATATCAACAACCCTGATGATGCGAGCCTCTTTCGGAGTCGCTCTGGACGTCTCAAAGAGTTCGTATGGATTGTCGACACCTAGATCAATATCCGTGAAAATTCTCTTTACTGCGTAAGGGTTGATTTCAGTCACGCGGAAACGTTTTCCAGCTGCTGCTGGAACTTCGATCTCCCTGGGTAGGAAAACTTGGACTAAGGTATTCCGATCCCGGCTGATACCAACCCATGGTTTGTTGGTATCACTATTTTGGGGTTTGAAATCTCTGCTGAAATTTGCTGCTGGCCTCATGTCGAGCAGCCCTGTCTCGCAGTACCGCTGCGCATGTTTGTAGCTGAAGGTGTTCGATTCTTGGTCAGTGACTGCGCCCTCGTCCCTGATCTTGGAAGTTCTATAAGAATAAGAAACACGGCTCTCCGCAAGCTCTTCGTTGACAACGTAGTTGCAATGGCTGCAAATAACAAGATTATCCTCTCCCTTCTTTGACGGAAAGTGGTACTCATGGCTAAGACTACCTCCAATCTCTCCAGAAGAAGCTTTGGCGGTCAAGAAAGGTAATCTCAACTCGCTGAAGAAGGCATGGTAAGTCTGCCGTACAGTCTCGTATGTCTGAAGCGCCTGTTCAGTGGTTGCATCAAAGGTATACAGATCCTTCATCAAAAACTCCCGGGTCCGGAGAAGACCTTGACGTGGGCGTGGCTCATCTCGATATTTGCGTGCTGGAAAGTCAGCTTTCGAAGGTCTAGTATACGAGAAAATAGAACGAACATATTTGATACAGTCTAAGCGGTAGCTCTTTGTAGGAGTTGACGATCATGCCAACCAAGGAAGTAATTTCTTCTTCATGCGTAGGTGATAACAGGTATTTTCCACCTTTGCGGTCTTGCAACCTGAAAAGCTGCGACTTGCAATTTAGAAGTTTTCATAGCAGAGCGAGAAAATGGGTAAGTGAATTCACACTTGCCTCGGAGCTGCTGGCCTGCAGCCTTCCGGTCTTCTCCCATAGGTCCTCCGATGAGAATGTCGACAATGATATCTTTGATGCACCTAGGACTTTCGTTAGTAATGCAGGGCCTTTGGACGCTGTGAATATCAGATGAACCAAGCTGAAGCATATGCTTATCAAGCAATCTTTCTGCTTTCTCTTGCACCCGCAATCCTAATGGCAAGAATTGAAAAAGGCCAGAATGGGCCTATAGAAGAAGGTCAGTGACTAAGTTGGCTTCAGACTATCTTCTTGACTGTTTACCTGACGTAGAAAGCCAGAATTGATTAGTAAGGAGTGAGAATCTTCTGGTGACAGTGTTAGAGTATTGAGCTCAGGCTCAAGGGGAAATTTAAAATGGCACCTTTTGCGAGCTTTGTAGGCGTAATCCCGCCTGTCGGCACCCAGAATGCAGATAGTCGCCTTCTGCCATCGTCCTAAAGATCCTCAGTCAATCTCCATAAAGGTTGGCAGGGACAATCTGACGTGATAAAAGCGTAATCCCTTGTCAGCGCTGAGGCTAGAGCAGCCTGGTAACCTACAGACTCTAGGCAAAGAATAATAGCGCAAGACTTTCCCTGCTTGAAGGAACGACTGCATCCAAGGCAGAGTTGGAGCCAGAATTACTGGAAAGGTTCAGACAGCTGTTTACGCATATACCGCTAATACAGAAGAGGGTTCATATTTGCAAAGAGTGAGTGAAGAAAAGAGACTCGCCAATGTAAAACAGATTCTTGATTCGCTGTCAAGGATCTTCATCAACCGCCATGATACCCGCGCGGCAGTTGCCATGCGAATCTACCTACCTAAGTAAAGAGTAAACACTAAACAGTATCCTTGAAGGCTCTTCCACTTGCCGTATTAGCAAGACTACAGAACCAACTTTCACGGGAAATATCTGCGATTTGTCATAATCAGAAAGCCATCAGTAAACTACAAGCTTTGATCATCGGTACTCGGAAAGCCTTGGTGAGGCTTGGGGGTTACTCCTCCCCTACTCTGTTCCTTCAGACTCCGGAAAAAATATTTGATCTCATTTGAGGCAATTTGGATTATTTCTTAGGCACGCCTTTCAGAAGAATTCATTCCAGTTCCCCGTTTCAAACCCTACCTGCCAACATGCGATTCTCCAGCGCCTGTGTCCTCAGCGCCTGCATCAACCTTTCCCATACGCTTGCAGTTCAATACTCACCCTTCTTCGACTCTGATGGAGATCAATTTTCTGGAATTGATTATCTCATAAATTTGGATCTCTTTCGTCGAGACTCCAAATGTCCCACCTCCTGCTCTTCTGTTGGTAATAGCAAAGCCTGTTGCCCTAAGAACACCAACTGCGCCCTCGACGAAGCTGGAAACATCGCATGCTGTCCGGATAATGCCGACTGCACAGGAACAGTGGGTCCAGTAGCAGCACCTTCCACAGCAACGCCAGCTACGGGTACTTCAACAATGGCAAGCGCAGCGGGCATCACACACGCAATCACTGGGAGCAGCACAGTTCCAAACAGCTATTACCCTTTTCCATACCTTCCGACAACATACGCGAATGCTGCTGAGTGCACAACCTCTTATTCGAGCTGTCAATTAGAGTCTGCGAAGTGCACGGGTGTCTTGGAAGGAGGTGGAATGGCAGTGACAGTGTCTGGCCCGGGTGGAGGTGTCACGCAAGCGGGGGCAATTGCGCCGGCATCAGCGCAGTCTATTTGTTCTAGTCTGAGCGCCGAAGCTTGTCATGGACTAGCACCCACGCAATGTTCGACACTCGGCGGTGCTGCTAAGACCGCGGCGGCGGGCACATTTGTGGAAGGCAGCGCAAATGCAGCGCCAACAGGACATGTGGGAGTGGGATCTTTGTACGGATGTGTAGGGATAGTCGTAGGATTGGCGGGTCAAATTATGGCCTAAGGAAGTAGGACATGAGAATCTGACTGATGATCCGTTATATTATTATTCTATTTATCAAGGTTGGGGAAGCAAATTAATGAGGAGTCCAGATGTGTGGGATTTCATGAATGTAAAACTTCTCGCTTAAAATAATGCGGAGTTGCTGGACGAGGGCATTTATTGGCGCTGTCCCGCCAACCCTAAACCCTAAGAATCAACACGCATAAACTCATTCGGAGTAATCGATCATGATGTATCCACCCCACCAACGAGCGGAACGAAGTCAGCCAGGATGAGAATCATAAATTGACTTAATGTTGGTTGACTCATTGACTCATCGTCGTTGATCTCAGCCTCCCTAATTGACAGACGTCGTCTCTGTGCTGCCGTCTTAGTGGTCCGAGTTGCGGAGGCTGGGAGGAGGGGGGCTGGTGAAAGTCAATCTGAGAGCAATACAGCAGAAACCTGCCCTTTCGATTCTCCGTTTTTCGCACACCTGCGTTCATTTTTGTAATTCTTCACCTTCATTAGACTGACTGTTTTGTTGTTGTCGCCGTCGCAATTGTTGCCATCACAATTGTCGCTGATAACGAAGTGCCAGTTGCTGAAAGAAAGACTAGGGTTTCAACAAAATCACCTCAAGCGCTCAGCGCTACCTTCATTCCTCACTACGAGAGTAACATTTCTAGAAGAATGCGCCTCTCACAACCACCAAGCCTCCTCTCCCTCCTCTTCACCATTCTCTCCTCGACCCACATCTCGAACGCAAGACCTAACGCTCGAGACAGAGAATTGCTCGAATCTCGCTATCATTACCTCTCAGAACGAAGCTGCGCTGGCAGTGTGTGTGGATGGTCAGGCCAACTATGCTGTACTTCAGAGCAGGCATGTTCGACAAATTCTTTGGGCCAGGCGGAATGTGTAGCCAGCTCAAGCGCAGACACTGCCGAACAAGGGCAGTGGGAATATTACACCACGACCTACGTGGAGAACGAGCTAGTCACAATGACCTCCACTTACAGCTCCTTCTTCGCTGCTGAAAGTTCGACCGCCACTGCCGCCGCCACTGCTCCCAGTATCTCAGCCATATCGTGCGACACTTCACTGAACGAGAGCCCTTGCGGAACCCTCTGCTGCGCTGTGGGGCAATACTGCGCTTTTGCAGGCCAATGCGCCGCAAGTTTAGGGAACAGTGGCCTTAGCAGTTCCTACGCTGTGATATCCACTCCCTCCACGGCCGCTGCCACCAACACAGCTTTTATTCGACCAACCACCAGCGTGGCAACAACAGTGACAACAACGGGCTCCATGACAACGACGGTGCCTTTTATGACAGCATCGGCTTCTGCTTCAAGTGCAAGCAGCGCCGCGGGCATGACCGCCACAACTTCCAACAATGGCTTGAGTGGCGGGGCCATTGCTGGTATCGTCATAGGCGTCCTACTTGGCTTATTCTTTCTGTTCCTGCTCTGCGCCTTCTACTGCTTTAAAGGGTTGCTTGACGGGTGTTTGGGCTTCTTCGGCCTCAGGAACAGGAGGCGCAGGACAGAGGTCATCGAGGAAGAACGATATTCCCACCATGGGCGTCAATCAGGAGGCGGCGGACGGACTTGGTACGGTGGCACCGCGCGGCCATCGACGGTCAAGAGGCAGAAGACGGGTGGTTTTGGTGAAGCAGTGGGTGTAGCCGGAATCTTGGGCGTCTTGGCAGTATTCCTGGGACTGAAGAGACGAAGAGATAATAGAAAGGCGAAGACTGAAACAACAGCGAGCAGCTATTCCTACAGCGACTATTCTAGCGAGAGTAAGTTTCGTTCAATGCACTGACAGCCTTCTCTAATTGCTAACCCCCTCTCTCAGGTAGCGAGTCATCAGATCGGAGGACGCGAGACACAAGAAGGACAACAACACGGCGATAGTAAGGGAATAAGTCAAGGGAGTTCTGTGTACGTCAGCGAGCTATCTGCATTCAGCGGGACATGGATGTGCATTGGCAGGGGAAGTTCACACAGGTCATCGTCAGCTTTCAGAGACTTGGGATGATGGATAAGATAGGAGATGTACATAGACACTCTAGTCAGCACAACGAGGCTCAAGCCCGTACGTGCTCGTAATGAAATCACAACAGCTGGATATAATAATGATGTTACAGGAACATTGCTCTTCATGAAGGCGCGATCCGAGGAAATCGGCTCATTGGGAGTGCCGCTGCGAGTACTTTAGAGTTTCATGCGCCAAGCCCCTATTTTTTAAGGTACCATACTTCAAGTCGTTTGCACATACTTACCTTACCCATCTTCACAACGGCACCAATTGACCAACAAATAAATCCCAATGCCTCCTCTACGTCCCCCAACCCACCTATCGAGGCCAACCTCCCTCTTCTTCCCCCATCCAACGCGCCATCCCTCTCCACCACTACTGCGGCCTTTCTCGGCGTCCCGCACGCTCGCCTCCACTCACCCGCCCCACGTCTCCGAGCACCCGTCGCCCGACACGGCCTCCCACGAGAGCCACTACGACCCCCCGTCAGGCTGGCTCTTCGGTGTGCCTCCGGGCGAGAAGTACCAGAATGAGGGTTGGGAGAATACGTGGGTGTATGGGTTTTGGGGCAGTTTGGCTTTGGGGGTTGTGGCTTATGCTTATAAGCCGGATACGTCGTAAGTTGTTCAAACTTTTCTTCCTTCGAGTTTGGCGGGTGAGGAGGTGCGGGAAGCAATTTTGGGTGTATGGGGGTGGTTTTTAAGATATCTCTTCCGCTTGGTACGAGAGCGTGCATGCGGCGGGAGGACGGAGTGATGAGGTCCGACAATATCCTTTGGCGAGGCGTAGATTGAATGGAATGAGTGGCAGAGCACTAACAAGTGATGATAGCATACAAACATGGGCATTAGAGGAGGCAAGGAGAAGATTGGAAGCGGAGGGCATACTACCGGATCCGGACGACGAGTCGAAGAAACAGACATAGACGAGACTATCGAAAAGAAAAATCTCATTGCGCGACAATCAGGGGAGCCGACTTTCGAACGACTCCAGATGAACTGCTTTCCGTGTTCTTCAATTGGGACGCCAATGGAATGCTAGGGTAAATGGTGTACATAGGTGCTGCGTTGCGGGTTCAGGTTTTGGGCATCAATCATGAATGCCTTTCGCTTTCAAGCAATTGCAACTGAAAGTCTCTTCACTAGAATGATAGAAAGTTAAAGCTTTAGGACCAATGGTTTCCTTCTGAGTCCAGATTTTCTCGCACCTTACAATCACTTGCCTTGAATTGGGAGAAACGTTCGTCTCAAGCACCTAAGTCGAGTATGCGGTGCTGATTATATCATGCATACCTATCTTTGGAACATCTATTCACTCCTCCTTCGGCCTTCCAAACGGGCATCTTCTCTGTCTTTCGCCAACAAGCTTCTCCTTCGACGCTGTCATAAAATCCACGCCTTTACCTCTCATGAAGTCCGGCCCGATATCGGGTATCTTATACCCGTTGGGCCGATACCTATCTCCCTCGTCTCCTGGCACCGGTAGCCCCAGTATCCAAGTCATCCATACCATTGGGCCGTAGCGGTTCCAGAGACTTGGTTTAACGTACCATGGGTGCGCCTCGTACGTGGTAAAATGGTACGTGCCAGCTTGCGATGGCTCGTACGTAGTCTTGTGGACACGAAGGAATTGAGGGCGTGGAAACATGAAATAGCGCACAAAGAATTTGCGGACCGTGAAAAGAGCTGAGACAAGTATGAAGAAGACCTTTGAAGGTTTCTCGAACCTGATCAAAAAAACCGTAAGACATGGATTTCTGGGATGGAGAAATTTAAATACATACATCATTGCCGTTCTCAACCTATCATCCATCAATGCACTGACAACCTTCCTCCCGTAGGGTTTCGCAGACTTGGGCAGGTTATATAACAGGATTGCTACGGTCTGCTCCGCGGTCTTCTGATTATATATATCGGGCACCATGTATCTCTCCTCATACTTAGCAGACCACTCATTCAGTTCCTCCAACCACTGGAGCCCGTCCGCCCAGGGTTCCCCTCCCTCTGTACCACTCCTCAACTTTTGGTAGCTGATACCCATGGCATCACCAATTGCCTTCCAAAAAGTGCCGATCGCGCACTTCTCAAAGTCCTCTAGCTTTCGCCATTCGTATTGATCTATCCAACGAGTAGGCTCGCCAGCGAAAAGAGCGAGTGTGTAGAGGAGGTCATCGTCCTTGATCTTATTTTTTCCCGGCTTCTGGTATTGGCTATGTATATAGTTCATGCGGGCGATGGCTTCAATGCTGCGAGCATTTGTGGGATGATACCCTAGGAATTCGGCAAGCAATACAGTGGTGTCCGCATACCTTTTGGTCGCGGTACGTGCTTCACTGAATTGACTCGTTTGAACGAGCAGCTTCGAAATGCTTGGGATGCCATAGGTGCGGAATAAAGCAAACTGCAGACTTTTCTCAAACGTGAATGGGAAGTCTAGCTCGGCGATTCTCAGCTGAATGAGAAAAGCATCTTCATTGGTCATGGAGGCGAAGGAAGTGCGCGTTTGGTAGGCATGTCCAACGAGAGTTGAGCGGAGATGACGATTGCGGAAGAAGGCGACGAGCGTAAGGTAGGAGAGTCCAAAGAGAATGCAGAGGGAATGGGAGAAGGTGAGCGTGAGAGGAGGAAGTGGAGTTGCTAATGGATCGCTTTCTGTATGATTTCCTACGCTTCTTGTGAATTCTTCCATCTTGAAGTTGGATTCTATTTGTGGCCCAGCTGATGGCTACGCAGGCCAAACAGAGAACTTTGTCGAAGGATATCTATCCTATTTGTATAAAAGCAGAAGGAAATGGTGATAAGATCTGATTCCTCAAAGGATTCTAGCGAGTTAGCTCGCGGGGTAGGAAATTCGTCGCGGAAGCGAGCCAGTAATTACCACCCGAACTATGCAGTATGATCCTAGCCCATACATAAGGTACTGTAGTGTACGGAGTAGGTAGTAGTAAGTATAAAGAAGTGGAGGAGGAGCAAGCGCTTCGGCACTGAGTGTCTTATCTAAGGGGCTAGGACAGGCTAGCGCCATGATATACTAAGAGCTTACCTAGATACTTTACTGTGGGAACAAATCTGAGCGAGTATTAAGGATAGTAGTGGTCCACATGCTTCAACATCATCACGCACCTACACTCTACAGGCTACCGGTACTGTATACAGATATTATCGCTAATTTGGGTGCATCCGGCCCTTCCCCGACAGCGGCGTTGCGAAGGCGGACGGGCGGGCCGTGAAACTCAGTACTCAGCAAGGTGCGTATGATACAACGAGAATGCCGCTTGTCATACGCGACGAGCAACACTACTGCCCAGCACTCAAACCATAAACCTCTTGGCCGAAAAGTTATGAAATGATCATCCTAAGCAAGGGTACTCCAATAGACATCGTAGCTCTCCGAACAACGAACCCCGTCTACTTTTATCGTCCCGGTTTCATTATTCTCCTGTGCCTCCTTGAATCTCAAAACGCCGATTCATGCACGCTCATGGCAAGACTACGTCCCACCCGTCTGTTGCAAGAGGAAGAAGCCTAACTCCGGGAGAAAATGAAATTTGTTGTAGTAAAACATTCCGTCCGAAAGCGGAAGAAAGTAGAGCGCAAAAGCCTGGTTGTAGAACTCGTCTCAATATGCACGCTGAGGAGGGGCTAACGACGATGACCCGGTTGCGTGGCCGAATTCAGGGGGCTGACCTGCTTGGAGATGGCCTGACTGCGAGTGCTCATTCTCGTTCGAGACAAGGTTGTGTGAGCTTGTTGCAGGATGCACCTCAATGCCTTCATGACCATCAAGCTGAGATCTACCATCAGATTGTGAAATCCTCATTGAGTTGCCATCTTCGCTTCGACGATCAATTGGTGACCACCCAGCCACACTACCAGCGACGATACCTGCCATGGCAGCAGCAGGGCCAAATGCAGAATTTGACCGTGATCTTGGTGACCGCCGTAATGGCGATCTTCGAGACTCAGGTGTGGGAGGCGCCTGACTACTACCAGAGTCGCCTGGGCCTTGCTCCCCGGTGGGGGTTTGAGGTAGCGAGTTGGTGCGCGACCTTGATCGAGAACCGCTTCGAGACCGTGGCAAAAATGTCTCAACTGGATGGTGAAGCTTATATCTAAGGACGTTGAGACGCCCCCCACGAAGTTTCTTCAAGAATGTCAATTCTTTTCGAATCTCTTCCAAAGCAGGGTTCCATTCGTATTGTCGTTCCTCGTCGGAAACTAGCAACTTGGGTGTTGCTTTCCGAATGAACCAGGATGGAATCAGTCTTCTTATGACATCGTCTGGTATCAAGCGGATCATCACTGCTACAGGTATGGAAAGGAATCCCAAGACCACAGAATAACCCCATTGTGCACCATTCAATCGATGTGTGGAGAAGGCATCACCGCCAATGAAGACGATCATAATCTGTCCTCCAATAATGATAAATTGGATGCCAATGAAAAAATAATTCCGTTGTATGCCTTCAAAGATGTTCATCTTGTTATCAATGCGCCTATTGTTGTACTGATTAAAGATCTGCATCCACACAAAAGTATTGAAGATTAGAGTCTGCAATTGATTTTGCTCTCGTTGTGTTTGATACGAGAGAAAGGATGCTCCAGCAAAGTAGAGTATTAAAGTGACAAGGAGCTGGAATATTGATTGACCGATGATCATCTTCCACATGGTCAACGTAATTAACGGGGCAGACTTGGGCTCCGGTTTTCGATCTAGGATATTAGGTGTTGGCGCATCTGTGGCTAAAGCAAGAGCAGCGAATGTATCCATAATGAGATTTACCCATAGAAGTTGGACAGCTGTCAACACTGAGGTCTCAGTAGCGCTGGCAACGGCAGATACAAAGGTCAGGACGACCGCAGTGATATTGACCGTCACTTGGAACTACAGTTGCTTAGCCAAATTACTCGAGAAGTCGAGGCGCACAACGAACCTGGAGAAACTTCTTGACGGAGTCGTTGACAGCTCTACCCCACATGATTGCTTTGACAATCGAGGCAAAATTGTCATCCATCAAGATGATGGCCGAAGCCTCCTTGGCCACTTCTGTCCCTGCGATACCCATAGAAAACCCTACATCAGCACTCTTGAGTGCAGGAGCGTCGTTTGTGCCATCACCTGTCACAGCAACCGTTTCTCCCAGTGCTTTAAGACGTTGAACCAAAGTTCGCTTATCACCAGGACTTGACCTAGCAAGTACTTGAAGATTTGGGATCACGTTGTCCATCTCTCTGTCCCCCAATCTTCTAAAGGCAGGGCCTTCCATCACGGTACCTCCAGCTGTGTAAATTCCACACTCTTCTGCGATAGCTTTGGCAGTAAGAAGATTATCTCCTGTCACCATGCATACTTTGACCCCAGCATTTTGACATACAAGGACGGCATCAGCAACGCCAACCCGCAATGGGTCCTGAATGCCAACAATTCCAAGAAACACCATCTCTTTGAAGACTTTGTCGAAGACGGCAAGGGCTTGGTCATCGTCTTGGGTTGGTACGCCTCGGGGAGGCCATTGCTCGAAGTCTTTATATATGAGCCCGATGGTCCGCAATGACCGTGAAGCATACGTGTCGATGATCTGCTCAAGAAATTTGACGCTTTCAGGCTTAAATTCTTTTTCTGACACCTCGTGGGTGGGATCTTCAATGATCTTTGAACATCTTGCAAGCAGAATCTCTGAGGCACCTTTGACAAACATTCTGTATCGCTTTTCATCGATCTTGACCACGGCAGCCATACACTTCCTTCCAGAATCGAAAGGCACAAATTGGACGACAGTGGCGTTCGCTCTTTCTTCACTAACCGATCCCATGGCGAGATGATCCCGAGCGAAGCTCAGCAGAGCTGTTTCTGTTTTCGATCCTATAAATGTGGCTTGTCCGCCATCATCCTCACCCTCAAAAGCCGTCGAATTCACCGCTATGGATTGCTTCAACAGATCTTTTACATCATCAGCGAGTATGGACACAAAATGCGACGTAGACGCATCCTGAATGTCGTGATCTGCTGGGACAATCGTACCCTTGATGGGCGTGTCCGGCGAACTTGAAGTTGATGTATCTGGGCTTCTCTTATCCCCAAATCGGGCTGTGGTACCCAAAATACCGGCAACCGTAGACATTTTGTTTTGCGTCAGCGTACCTGTTTTGTCGGAGCAGATGACTGTCGCGTTGCCCATCGTCTCGCACGCTCGCAAGAGCCGAACCAAATTATTATCCTTAAGCATCCTTGTAGTTGCGAAGGCCAGCGCCAATGTGACTGCAAGAGGAAGACCTTCTGGTACCGCGACGACAACAATGGTGACAGCGACTATGAAAACTTGTAGAAATCTCTGTCCTTTTTCACTCGCGCCTCCTTGAATGGTATTCAGCTGGACCAGAAACCTGATAAAAGTGGCTACGAAAAGGATGAGACCAGCACCTAGGCCCAGTTTGGCGATGTATTCCGCAAGGACGTTGAGCTTCGATTGCAACGGCGTGGTTTGAGAATCCTCTCCCAGAGACATCATAGTCTTCCCGTAGCTCGAATGGACTCCCACTGCAGTCACAAGAAACGTGCCAATACCCTCAGAGACTTTGGCACCCGAAATGATAAAGCAGTCCAATTTGACAAGGTTTTGATGAGATTCGATAGCAGCATACACTTCGTCACCTGACTGTTTTCTGAGCAGGTCTGATTCGCCTGTAGCAGACGATTCGTCGCACTTGAGGTTGTGTCCGGATATAAAGACACCATCCACAGGTATCATGTCTCCAGGTTCAAGGTGCATAACGTCGCCGACCAGGATGTCGTGAACAGAGATCTCTCTTGATTTTCCAGATCGAACGACCTTAACATCCCTGTCTTCTTTCTTTTTATTCAACTTTACAAATTGTCGCTCTTTTTGCCAATCATTTGCAGCGCCAACAACGACAACAATGATAATCGCTACCATGATGGCAACGCCCTCCACCCACTCTACGGGTGCTTCACCGTTTGGCTGAGGAGTCACGGATTGATATATGCCCAGAGCCAAAGATACAACAGCAGCAACGGTTAGCAGTATCAACACTTTGTCATTATACGCCATCCAAGCAAGCTGAAATATGCTCTTGGCTTTTTTTTGCGGTAGATGATTGTCGTTGAAAATTCGTTTACGGTCTGTGAATGAGTCCTCCGATAACTTTCTTGAAGTCCCGGTCGTCGTCGTTCTTGATACGAGCCGACCTCCTTGGTCTTCCGAATCTTTGCCTTGAGATCCAGCTGCTACAGCCTGATCAAAACCGACGCTTCCGTCGAGCCTTGTCTCGTCCAATGATAGCCCTGCATTTCTGTCAGTACGTAGGCCTTTCTCAAGGCCTTTCAATCCCCCTAAAGCATGGAAAGCGGCAAAACTTTTCGGGTTGAGCAATTTATTCAGCTGGCCCGGGGAGAACGCAAATTTATTGTCTTCGACTCGAAAATCCATTTCTGTGTGGCGATCCGGTTTCAAGGCCCCTTCGTCGTTGATTATATTATCATTACTAACCTCAGTGCTCGCTCTACCATCAGCCGTCGAGGCCAGGGAAGGCACGGAGGTCTCACCGCTGTAAGTTGTTGGCGAATGGCCGGGCTCTTCCGAATCAACGGAATTGCCTCTAGAACGAGGATTTGGGACAGCCAGAAAGTCATGAGGTCGAAGGTCGGTCCATTTGGAGGTCGGAGACGAGACATTGTGTGCAGATGTGGGTCGATTGCTTTCAAAGGAATGCGCCGCTCGAAGATCTGTCCTTGGGGATTCGCTCAGCAATGGGGCAGGCTCCCTGTCCCGCTCTTCGTTCTGCTCAGCCTTCGGATACCACTTGGTCAGCATGATACCTCTGGAAGATTGAATGTCTTGTTGGGGTTCGGTCAAAGGTAGACTAACAGCAGAGGTATTAATCGTTATTGTAGGCGCGCGTGCACGGCGTGGAGGGTGAGATGGTGACGGCGATGTACGACCATTGTTAACAACGTCCGTCATCGTACGCTCAGCGGTTTGACGTCCCGGTCAAATAGTGGAGAATTGGCCCTGTCTTCATAAATCTGCAGGTAACAGTGTCGGAAGGGCGTAGAATAGTGTTTCAAGAGTAAACATGCAACAGTATAATTGATGAGGTCGCGGAGCCTGGTGTGATTGGGTAGAGTATGGATATGCCTGAGCTCGAGTTGATGAATATAAGTGAGGAAGGCGCTAGTGTCGAGACCGAGTCAACGAGGCAAGGGACCGCAACTTCCTGAAGCGCTTCATCAGGGTCGGGTCTCAAGATGAAGGGACACACAAGGGAAAACACACACTAATACTGCAGATCTTTTGGGGGAACGAAATTCACCGACTGCTTCGTTGCCAAGTTGTACGTCTGTGGGTCTTCTCCGATCGCTTCCTACTGCTCCTCCTAAGATGATCCCCCTCGGATCTTCTTGGAGTGCGGGTCATGGGCGTTGCGTCTTCACTGACGGGTTTCCATGAGGCGATGGATACTCAGAAGCCTCCCATTGTCCGTTGTGCGAGGGAAGAGGAGAGGGAGCAAACAGAGAGAGGGTTCGGTTTGGAGAAGTGATATTAGGTACAGACACAGCAGTAGCAAAAGGTGGATCAGATTGGGTTGAGCGAGTTGATCCCTGTCCACAGAAAGCTCTCCTAGTCTCCACTCCCTGGAGTCCCTGGGCCCTCGACTTGCTTTGATGGAGTGATTTATTTGTTAGCGGCTTTTTGCACAGCCTCGATTTCCGCACTACCACCAAATTTGCCTCCGACGACATTCCATTCCTCCTATGGATAAATCTAATCATGATGATATCGATAGAGTAAAGTACACGTACCAATAGTAAAGTACCATAGTACGTACTGGAATTCAAATGCAGAGAAGAGACGGCGGCAAAATGTGATGATGGTTAGATATTTCCACCTCAATTTGTATATTATTCTACTGTCGTGGATCACCACGCCATCTAGGCCATCTTCAATTCTTGGACTAGCCTATACTGGAGTAGAGCCTACCTTAAGTTACGGCCTTACCTTACTCCCCTTTTCAGCTTGAGTCTGGAATCCTTCGACGCAGGTCCCTTGAAGTTTTGAGTGTACAGAGAGTACGTACCTGTTGTACTTATTTACATTACAGTACTTTACTTTGTACTGAGTACTCATATGCAAGTTTAAATTGTCTATTTTATGCACCTAGTTGAAACATCAATGCTCATGCATAGATTCAATGCGACTGGCAGTCTGGCACCCTGTAATACGGGCCCCTTTAACGCTAAACATGATACCCAAAGAAGCCTTGCATGAGAAGGGCCAGAGGGCCAACTCTCCTTCGAGGTCGTGGGTACGTATCTCACTTCAGTCATCACAATTCAATCACCGTCAAATTACTTTCCCAAGACTATGGTCTAAGCGCCAGTCTGTAATGATTAATTTGGCTATTATCGACATGTCAAGCTTTAGTCTGACGGCGCTCTTACTGTCCACAGGTCTAGTGTCTCTCCGTTCCTCTTTTTCTTACTTTTTCCCGCTTTTGCTCCCCTATCATCTGCCCTGATGATTGTCTTACTCAAAAGTGCCAAAGAATCAACAAGCTCAGGCATTCTCTCCGCGGCCATGAAGCACTCGGCAAGCCCAGAGTCTTCGGTAGCGACCAGAGCTGCAAGGTCCATGCTCTTCAGTAGCAGGTCCCGACTTAGGTAGTGTGAGCTGAAGTTTAAGACCGTGTTGTAAGCAAGCAAAACCTCGGGCAGACAAGCTATCCGTATCTGCCTAAAATCCTCTTCGTCCGCATCTAATCCCATCATCAGACCACGTTTCATTCAATGCACGATAAAAGACAAACTCACCACTGTTCGGCTTCCGCAACCATCCATGGAGCAGTGGCTCGATAGTAGTCTCGACCTTTTTGTAGGCCTTCTGAAATGAGTCTTTCCAACCCCTGATATCCTGGCGCTGTTCGATATATCTATTGAAAAAGATCAGGGTAAGTTTGGGTTGGTCATGATGGAGCTTTCGGTGGACTTACTTATCAGCTTCGTCGGCGAGATTCTTCCATTCCTCTATCGCATCGAGGGCGATTAAAAGGGTTTCAAAGTCCCGAAAGGTGCTCGCTTGATTCAGCATGAGCGTACGATCGCTATGAGTAAATTTCCAAGATGGACTGCCCGGTCGTTGCGACCTTCGTACAGGGTGTGATCTATTATGACCACTGCCAGCTGGCTCGCCCTCGTCATCGCTTGATTCTTGGCTCTTGCTAATATCTACCGACTTTCCTAATACATCATTGGTTTTCCCGAGAGATATCGAAGAAAACGGTATTGTCTGCGACAGGCGTCTCGCAGCTGCCAACCCGTCGGAGCCTAACGATGTTAGTGGTGCCTTTAGAGGCCCATTTTCTAGTGACTTACGTAACAAATGCTTGTAAATCACCACCCCTACCGCCATAGTCTGCTGCCAGTGGAAATCAAGTAGCATATACCACTCGAATCCGTGGATTAGGTCTCCTTGTTCATCGCTCACTTCGTCACCGATAAAGCCGGTTTGGATAGGACGAATGCTCGACGCATCTTTGCCTTTCCGCTCAAGTATACGCAACGCAGGCCACTTGCCCTGCGTAAGCGGCGTATCTGCAATGATCAATTGCAACTGCATGCCAAGGACACCAGGGACATCGATCCCCATCTGCCCCATCAGACTCATCATCGTCTGGCGCTCACGACGATCGTGGATTGCCGGTAGCTGGCGCCCTAAGCAGGCTATTGATGTTTGATGAGAGAGGCGTGAGGCGTATAGAGGTAGAAGCTGCTGTTTGCCAGCTTTGCCAAGATAATCCACATATGCCACGACAATGCTTTCCACGGCAGAGCGGCGTTCGCCTTCCCCAAATTGGAATCCGAGATCTTGGAATAAAAATATAATATGTGTCAGAAGACGGAGGAAATCATGATCCGCCATGCTGATCGGAGCCGTGATGCTGCCTTCGAGGATTTGATCATACCCAAAAGGTGCAAGTATCTTAGATCTTCCTTCGGCGTTTGCAGCTTGTGTAAGTCTCGCACCATGTTTGAAGACAAAATCGTCAAACGTATTCGCAATCAAGCTGCCCTGCAACATCTTGAGCGGCTCCCTCGCCTCATCTTTGGTTGCTTCCAGATGCTTCATTTTCTCGACGATCTGATTCCCAGATTGCGTACGCTGACCACCAAACACAGAGAAGTTCAAGGAACCATGCTTGTCGTTCATAGTAGCCGGTACCCGGTCTGGAAAGCTCGACTTCAGGTAACGATCGAACGAGTGTAGTAAGTATGCATTGTAATGAGCAAATAGATAATCGTCCCAGCTGCGGCTGACCTTCACGACGCTTGGGAGATATCCGCTGAGGACTCCGTATACAGCATTTTCGTACTCATCGATACTACCGTCTTTGGCAGCAAGCGCACAGGCCTTGCGCCATAATGCGCGCGATTGCCAACTTGCTGGTGACGATGTGGGAAAGCGGGCGTTTCGAGGATCTCCACGCATTGCTATAGCCCTCCAACCTTCTCCTCTCTCGTCACACCAGTCCCGGACATAATCCCAATCTTTCCCTCGTCGTAACATTTCCCAGCACGCAAGCCACGTAGCGCGTTCAAAGTAGTAATCCTCCTGCTTCAGACCTCTGCTCTGACGGGTGATTGCATCTGGATCTAGCTGAGTGACTAGGGATTCTGTTTCCTCCGAGTTCATCAGCGACGTGCTCAGACCCGGATCGTCCGGCTCAAGTGCTCGCGGCCATGATCTTAGGCGCTTCTGGTATTTGATCGCTTCTTTCGAGTGCAACCAGCTGTGAGCCCACAGCCCAGAACCTCTGTCTGCGCCCAATTCAAGCTCTTCGACTACTTGATCAATGGCTTGCCCTGTACTATCCGCGCACTTTTTAAGCCATTCGACTACTGTGTGTCGTTCCCATGCTAGATTGTCTGACGCTAAGAAGTTATTCCAGATGTCTTTTTCTGAGGAATATCGATGGACCTCAAGACCCTGGCCAGGCCTTAAAAGGCACGATCCGCTGCCATCTTTCGTCTGCCTTATTCCCCGTTTAGGATACCCAACCTGGAGCATAAGACCAACAAGGTCCCACGTCTGTTCTTCTTGTTCCCACCTCTTCAAGTCTTCAACACTCGTCGACATTCCCCGATCCTTTCCGTTATTTGCGGGACTAGACCCTCGCGTTGACTTGGCGCTTGACTTTCGAAGCCTCCGTTTCGTATTCTTAGAAAGTTGTTGCTGTCTCTCAGGCAGGTGCATACTCCGTAAACGATCAACTGTATCATTAGCAATCTCCTTGTAAGCGTCGACAAGAGGCAGAACATCACTGCAGTCCTTCGTATGTTTGCGATTGTTTCCGGAACTTAGACGGTCGAGTTGTTCTGCAAACTTTTCGACTTGCTTGCCGACACGGTCTGCAGTAGCCTGCAAGGGGTGAAGTGCTCGATGAACGTCGCTGACGGTTGGGAAAGTTGGCGATTCGGTAGTGGAGCGCTCAGAGCCATGATCCGACTCGTCGTTCATACTAGCATCCGAGAAGTTATCTTCAAGGTTGTGACCAGAAGCTTCTGAACGGCGAAGGCTGTTCCACCTTTCCTCTCTAGAACTTTGCCTTAATGCCATAGTGGGGGAAGCAGTGGCTAAGAAGATCCAGATGAAGGATTGCGGAGCTGTAAGAAGATCGCCCACAGCTCATCCGTGCGTTTGCGAAAAGGGGTAAATCTTGTTGACCTATTTGCACCCGTTCCTCTGTTGCAGAACCGGAATCGCGCAGACGCGTACAGAGCAAAGTCACGTAGACTGTGTACAGACGAAATATTAGCGTGGAAAATCTGGCTAGTCTTCCCTTCAACTCGGTCAATCATTGGTTGCTGAATCCTTTAGACTAAAGGCATTTTAGTCAACACTTGTAAAATGATCTAAGATAACCGCGTCTAAAAACATTGCCGAGGAAGCTCGCTTAAAAAAATTGCATGCCTTTAAAGAATGCGTTTCGGACTTTTGGTTTTCTCTCTCCAAACAATGTCTATACAGGCAATCATTAGAGTCTCGGGACAGACCTCCAATTTGGAGTATCCATCAGTGTTTGTTCAGGTTTATTGAGGACCTCTTTGCGTGCTCACGATCGTCTAAGATTGAATTCGACGCTTTCTATATACCAGACCAGAACCCTTGAGTAGGCAATGAAGGTCTTGACGCAACAGCGAGCCGTTACAAAAATCCCAATACATTGAAGGCAACTACTATGAGGCATCCCGAGCCCTTGTCGCGCACCTGGCTCACTTGCCTTGGGCCTTTGGTTTCATCTTGAGTTTCAATACACTGACCTTGGGACAAGAGACTGTATGGGCGGCTTCACCTTGGCGTTCGTAGAAAGCATTGCAGCACTTATACAGATCATCGACTTGGCTTTGACTGCTTTCCAATGAAACCACCTCCTTCGAATGTTGGGTTATGCTCACCACTTTTCCTCCTTGTAGGAGTTCTTGGCCAGGCAATCTGCAACGTTCTTAGACCTTCGCACGATGGCTGTTATGGCCACCTAGAGGAACGCATCGTGATGACTTACTTTGAATTGCGCACTACAAATTCATCAGTCTCCTCAAATATGATGATCATAGGCACTTACAGCAAGAGAATGACAAGGCGGATCCGTCTTCAAGTCTTCCTCAATTGCCTGGATGGGAGTTAGTTGTAGAGGCCTGGGTACCTTGAGCAAAGATATTCCCACAGTGAGCACTGACCATTTTGCCTCTCCAATAATGAAATGATAAAAGCGCCTCAGTAATTACAGCAAGATGGTACTTTGTAGTGAAGAATAAGTTGGTGTGTTGATGTTGTACGTACTTGGTTATAGTGAGAAGGCCAGGAAAAGTCGGCAAAAGTGAGTTCTAGAAGGCTCTTTGTGATTGATGAATGATTGGTGGGGCATGCGTTTATCCTTCACCTCATTTTCACATAAAGTAAAGTAAAGTAAAGTACGGAGTACTCACAACACTCCTTAAGCTACCTTACTTGCCAGGATTGCATCACGCAACCTTGTTGTTTACCTACCTTACCTTGTATACACAGTAACAGTCATACTCCCACTTTCTAGCTTCTTTCAAAAGCCATCATTCGCGCTCTGCTTCTGTCTTGATCAAAGCCCCCCTAATTGTCAGTTACAATTCCCCCCCAGCAAATCAAAGCGGACGAACGTTCCTCGCTTACAAGGCGTACACAGATCAGGCTCTGGTGACAAGGCATCCTACACCCACAACAGCCTTCCCTCCTTTATCCAATATCCTCACCTATTCAGCCAACAGAACCTCACTGTGAACATGTCTGACCGTGATCAATCTCCTGGTGCCAGCGCCAACCCCGAGGACCAACCCAAAAGTGAGCACCTGAACATCAAAGTCACGGACAACAACAATGAGGTCTTTTTCAAAATCAAGCGCACCACCGCACTCTCCAAGCTCATGAACGCCTTTTGCGAGCGACAGGGCAAAGCACCCTCTTCTGTCCGTTTCCTCTTCGATGGTGCCCGCGTTAATCCAACTGATAGCCCTGATTCGGTGAGTACCTTACCGCCTCGGAGAACCTACCCCATTCTACAACGGCTTTACCTCCATTCAGCTGCTAATCTTTCGGCTACGCAGCTCGAGATGGCCGATGGAGATACGTTGGAAGTGCACCAGGAACAGATCGGTGGAACTTGAGTTGACAAGGGAGGCATTCGTGCCTGGCCGGATGTCTCTGCCATCTTGATCCCAACAGCGTGATATAAAACGAGCCACGGGTCTTTTTTATCAGTCAAGCGATGGTCACAGTTTGCAGCGGGCGCTCAGGGCGCAGGGCTGCTCATGGGGAATGGAGGAGACGGTCTTAGTTGTTAATGGGAAATATCCTGAAAGGATCACTTCAGGGTTGCCATCTTTTCCACCTGCTCTATGCTGCTCAGTCAATCATACGGACAATCTGTGTCTACAAACGAAGATTCTCTCAGAATGATCTTAGTCCCCAGTAATACTGAGAATGAACCTTCTTTTGTGAACAGTATGCTAACGCCTCGCCTGATGTATGCTAAACGCAAAACCCAAAAGTGTATATTTCCAGAACCCTGGCCAGACATTACCAGTGTATGCGTGTTCGATATATACATTCCTCCTTCGATGAGTCTCGTTGGATTCAACATTGTTATCTTGCCAAGACCATTTCAAGCCTCCCAGATCGCCCTCCTCGCCTCCTCCTTTTCCCTCTCTGCCTTCCTGGCCTCCTCTTTAACCATGTCTCTTCTTTTCCGCTCCTTCTCTCTCACCGCCCGCTCGTATGCTTTCCCTTCTTCGGTCTTCTTCGGAGGCTTCACTCCCAGTGCCCCCGCAATCAAGCGTCCAGCCGCGGCTGATGACTTCTCCTGTCTCTTCTCCGAGCCTCTCGGAGATCGAAGCGTACCGCTTGACGAACTCGAGGTATCGGCACTTGCAAAGGTCGACCAATCGGTGCTTTCCTTGCGCGAGTGCGAATATGTGGGAGATATTGGCGTCGGCGGGGGAGGACCGGGAGTGGCATCTGTGGGAGTAGAGGGCTGCGAGAGGGTAGTGGAGTTCGGAGAGGCAGCCTCTTCCCAGGTTTCAGCGACGGCTTTGGTGGGTAAGTCTTTGGCGGACGACGAGATGGTAAGTTTCTTGAGGGAGGATTCGAGTCCTTGATGGTAGTCAGCAAGTTTAGTCAGGAGGACCAGAGTGTCAATCTACCGGCCGTTCTGCGAGACGTAGTTGTCATTGCTGTTTTCAAGGCATGAAGCAGAAGCTACCAGAGGAGAATTCAGTAGATTCTGCGTCTTCTTTGAGAATAATTGCAGAGAGGCCGGTTAACACAATGATCACTGTTGCGCTGTCATTGAAATGACGCCGGGCGTTGAGAAAAGGATGCGAAAACGAGGACGAAGTGGAATCCTCTTTATATAGCAATCACGCGACCAAGCAATAAGCAGACGGGGAAATCTACTAGGTGATCATCCAGGTGTGACCAAGTGGGAAGAACCGGAATTGCCCCGCGTTTTCGTAAGGCTAGGTCCTCTGGTGGAAAGAAAAAGCTGCGGGTACGAGTACATGCTAGTCCGTACAGCAGAAGTGTCTTAAAGCCCGACATATCTGCTGCAATATACAACAAGTATTTAAAATACGCCTCTGACTTGAACCTTGAAGCTCTCTCCAATTGAACGGTCGTTGATGACAGACAGCTTCAAATAATTCATTGCATGGTTCAGAAAGTTTGTAAAGAGAAGGTGTTGAAAGAACTTCACCAGTCTGGCTCGGCAAGCGACTTACTTTACCTCAATGGAGTTCGAGGGATTTAATAATGTGCACTTCGGAAGCACATGCCTGTTCGGGAGCCTTTCCTGCCAATCTCCGATTCCTTATAAGCTAAATGGACCTCAAAACTCAAGATTCGAGTCATATTTCGCGTCTCTGAGTTGATACGAGTGACCGTGTACCCAAACCTAGAAAGTGCTTTGCAATTGAGCTGCTGTCTAATCAGTCATCTCCAACATCGTCAAGCAATTCATTCAACAGCATCACTATGGGCCGAACATTAAGCTACCCAAAGGTTCAGAAGAACACGGTCCATCGCAAGGACTATCGCGGTAGGGGGACTCTTTTCTGACAGTCGGCAATCTTAGAATTACGTTGACAGTGACATCAATTGACCATTCATCAAACATAGCTACTTACGACCTGGCCACCATCCATTCAATCATCAACGAGACCCCAGTCCTCCACATCTCTTTCAATTCCTCGGATTCAGAGGACCATTTCCCAACCATTCTTCCAATGATCGGTACTATGGGTTCTTTCGAATTTCCTTCAGCTGACTTGAACGACCCACTGTAAGCCTTGATTTGAGCAATCCTTCTCTTTGCTAGCAGATTCCGAGGTACAAGACATACTCAGAGACTAAGAAGCTCTTGAGAATCCATCCACTCGATTCGCAACCGGATACTTGCCTCCAATCATCGACGCTGACCAGATCGTGATTAGAGATTGCTATCTCCATGGTTATGTCAGCGCTGGCATAATGAACCAGGCGAGAAAAAGCGAAAATGGTCTTGCCATTACCATAGCTGCAACAAAAGTGGATGGCATTGTGCTTAGCCTGACGCCTAATTCGCACAGTTATAATTACCGATCAGCTGTACTTTTTGGCCATGGCAGTTTCGTGGACGTAGGTACACTTTCAAAGCGGTTTCCGCACTCTTTCTGAAAAGTTTTGGGATCCCAAGACGTGCTTCGGGAGTAGGAGGCTTTGAATACCTCCTGAGCTGTCTCGTTGGTCGACTTCTTACCTTGGATAATGCTGATTCCGAATTTGTTATATAGGACGTGGAAGAGAAGCTATGGGCGATGCGACTGATCACAAATTCTGTCGTGCCTGGTCGATGGTAGGTAGAGTACCAAAGCTGTTTCTTTGCTGTCCAAAGCAAGGCCCTCATCCGCAAGAAGCATTCTGGGCCCAGAAGCACTAATTTGCTCCCAAACCTGCCTTCAGCCTCGGATTTCTGCTCTCGAGAAGGGACACTGACTCATTGCTCAGGGATCACACAAGGACGCCTCCTGACAAAGCTGAAATGGCATCAACGACAATCTTAAAGGTAAAAATCGTTAACGGAAGCGGGAAGATCAGGACAGGCGGCCCGGGCGATGAAAAGAAAGATACCGAGAAAGCGGATTTGCTGCAGAGGGTCTGGACGGGCGTTGTCCCAATGTGGGAAACCGTCGGAGAGCCGGTAGCTGGAGGAGAAGGTCGTGTAGAAGAAGTACCCGGGCATGTTCGCGCTTTTCGGGATGACACCAACAAGGTCAACGAAAAATATGCGAACTCAGCCGCGATAGAGAAAGTCTGAATGACATTCTTTTGAGGAATTTGTCGCAGATGGTCCCATAGATCAATTACCCTTCAAGCGGCTCAATCTTCGGCAAGAGCCTTGCCGATCAATGCCTTACACCTTTCAGATATTGATATGTTTAGAGCAAGCTCATGGCCTTTCTCACTCATTTTCCCCCATGTCTTTTGTAGGATCTTCACAATTTTCTCCTCGTCATGCTGCTTTTCAAATTCCTCAAATTGGTCATCAAGAAAGACTAGACAGGCCACATCTTCTAGCGTCTGCACGTCTTTGTCTTTCTTTAAGTCTTCCTTCCTAATAAGGTGAGCTACTTTCATGGCGTCATCATTAGAGTAGCCGCAGTCTAGACAGATCTGAAAAGCCATTTCTGCCTGTCTTTTCTTGAGGTAGGTTCGCCATGCGTGGTACCCGGCTTTGTTTGATGGATAAGAGTCTCGTGGAATCTCCCAACGTCTGAAGTGCTGAGCGCGTATCGCTATCTGTAACGTATCTGGCGCACATGGCTCCAATTTTTCAAGATAATTGAACATTTTTCGGCTGTAGTGGAGTTCGTAGGGTTGCTCTTTGCCATCTACTTTGATCTTCTTTGGATCTTGAGCGTGAGCATCGTCGATAAGCTTTAGAGCTGCCGCCAGCTTGTTGGATTCGGACATTGGGGAGGAGCCAAAAGAATTGGAGTTTGCTCATAGAATAATGCGTGTGAATGCAGTGCTTCGAAATTACCTCACTTAAAAATCACCTTGGTTGCTTCAGATCTGCCAGCGCTAAGTCCCTTCGAGTAAACGCTTTCGTTAAGCCCATTTGGGTTAGCGCCTCCGGATCTGATAAGCTTCCGTTCAACGCGATCGTTAGCGTGTCAGAGTGTTTACTCTAATAGCATGGAGTAATGTGCATTATTGTTTTGGCCACATCACAGCGAACATATACATTGGAGCACCCGCTGAGAGTCATGTTGACCACTTCCACGCTCCGGAGGCTTGCCGCCGATCATGCCATGCTTCACTCCGAGCTCCCGCCTTACTATCTCTTCGACCCTTCCAGCACAGACTCAACCGTCGACGATCTTACACGACTCACTGTGTTCATGACCGGGCCGAATGGCACACCTTATTCGCAAGGACTTTGGAAGCTTTCCTTGAAGATACCAGACTCATATCCCGCAGCCCCTCCAACAACGACTTTTCGAACTCGAATATGGCATCCCAATGTCGAAGAGAACACAGGGAATGTATGCGTAGACACTTTGAAAAAGGACTGGGAACCAAAATTAACTTTACGGGATGTGCTGATTGTACGTGCTTTACTTGCCTTTCGTTCGATGACTTCGTTGCTAATTTGACCCCCTCAGACTGTTTCCTGTCTTCTCCTGCAACCGAATCCAGACTCAGCTCTTAACTCCACGGCCGGCCATCTTTTACAGGACGACTACGATTCATTTGCACGTCAAGCGAGACTTATGACATCAATTCATGCGAGAATACCTTTGGAATTTAGAAAGCATGTCTTGGCTGCAAAAAGGCGAGGAGAAACAGATGGTACATTCACTGAGGTAGACGCCGATCAGAGGCCAGGAGCTAATGGCAAATCTCCTACCTCGTCGTCAAGTGTGGTAATGCAAAATCAGCCCGCACCTGCTACTCGTACGCAGTCAGCCCCAAGCAATCATCATCAAGCCATAGAATGTCAGAATTCAGGCGGCGAGGATGAAGATGATACATCTGCATCGAAAGAGAATCACTTCCTGCAATCACTGTGCCCGGGCCCAGCACCAAGCTCACAACGACCTTCACTCACCAAGCGGCCACTTTCCGAAGTCGTTGAGTGGGGATATGCCGCGATCGATGTACCGTGTTTGGGTCCCTCAGAACAAAATATAGTGAACAATGCGCATCCATCGGAATGTATCGCCATATCAGATAGCTCTCGAAGAGGCTCACATCTACCTGAACAGTGTAAAGCTGTTGTCATGACCGCTCGTGGTCTTCAAGAAACAGGTGGCAACGGCGTGGGCAGTGCGAGTTTCGAGGCCAACGAAGAGAGTCTGCTCAAACTCAGGCAAAGAATACTTGATTGAAGCTTGGGGGACTAGAGCGTTGAATGAGCAGCTTTCAACTGCCAAAGCAGCGAGCAATGTTGGAAAACCTGCTTCGAAAAATGCGCGCTTGCTATATCCCTTAAGGGTAGGGCTGAGGCGGCTGTGATTATTCCTTCCGTCTCAGCTTTTTCGTGGTGTGTACAGCATTGTTATTCAAATTAAGCAATGGGGTGTGCATGCCAATTCATGGAGTCCTCACTGCAACCGCTTCCCGTAGTATGGCTAATGAGGTAGCGTAGCGCGTCTTTGCTGGAGAATCGTGGTTCAACATTTAATCAACACGTAGAGCAGAATAAGCCTGCAAGCTCTGCCTGGGACTCGGGAGGAGATATTAATGGTTTTTTAATACGGCATTGAATTTCTGGATTTGGGATTTATTAGCAGGACGGTTTTGATATCCGGTAAGACTGCTCAAGGCCGCACTCCTGAGCTCGACGACGGACTCTTTCCAAAGTAGCATAAGTTGCAAGTACCTTATATAGAGCAGTATTAGAAGTATATCTCGTGAACCCATACTCTCATAGTAGTCTTCATTCAGAAATTGGAAAGGAAATGAGGAGACAGCGCGTTTACTATGGCTGTATGGAATTCTCCATTCCCTCCTCCTACCAGTCAACTCGAAGATCTGATATAGCATTACGGTGTAAAATCTAACCTACCTTGCTCAACACGTATTCAAGGGGTATTCTACCATGCGACTCGTGGACTCACATGGTCCTTTACTCATGCAACCAAGTCAATGGTTGGTCCTGCAAGAATTGATTTGTTCGAGAAGCCTGTAGAAGCGAACATGTATTGGTGGTACGCATGGGAGAGGCACCCAGTGAAATAGGAGAGAGGGTCCAGTCTGCCGGTAGCAAATCAGTACTCGAGTGCTTTGAGCTCGCTAGATAATTAAAGTCTTTCAACCCTCTCGAGTCTTGAAGGTCTATTGGAGGAATTTCATTGTTATGATTATGGGTCGTGATAGGTGTACCCCCCCTTTTACTACATGTACCCCCCCTTTTACTACATATACC